>WUQG02417015.1:0-78572 GCA_011317285.2 Androctonus mauritanicus | reverse complement strand
TTTTGAATATGTATCTATTGGGGTCCAACGGATTTTGAGGCAGTAGCGGTGATAGAGAACGGCCATGAAAATTTGTTGAAAATAACACGCAATATTTTCTTTTATTATGAATACCTTATGTATCGGAAAACAAAAACATTTTTTTACATGCAGCCCGCTAGAGACCTTACAAAAGTCATATGGCCCATGGTCAGAAAAGTTTGCCCATCCCTATTCTAGGACATCCGTTTGACGTAACTGCAGGAGTCCATTGATAACTGCAGGAGTTCAATCAACTCATGTTATATCATGGAATGGACTAACCAAACTGTTTTCAATAATATAGTCGATTATTATAATGAATTACATCACCATGATGTTCGTAACTATCGTGAATTATGTTTCCTGATATCAGGATTCGTTCTATATTATTTAAACGATGTAAAATTTTATTGGATGATACATAAACAAATCATAACAATTCTTTCACATTGATTTCATAAATTTAAAAGAACAGCATGATATTTTTTGTCTATTTCTGCATTTCTTTTTAAACTAGATTTAACTTAAGTCTACTTAAAGAAGCGGAGAAAATGTGCGAAGTTATTCATTTTAACGTAAAATTTGAATGGATGATAAATGCCGAAAGAACAAATCGCCTAATTTATGATTGTATCCTTTATTTTTGAATGATTAAAATATTGGTGATCAAAATCATCTTCATTAGCGTAACATTTATGTTGAATGTCATAAAAATATGTCAAACGGTTTCATTAGTTATTATAAGGAATCTTCTTAAGTTTGAAATCTTCGCCATTTTTAAGCGAATGACGATACAGATTTAATTAATCTTAGCTCAAAGTCAAATTTAATAACTTGATTACCATGTTGAATTTTATAAAAATCAATCGAACGGTTTAAAAATTAATAGAGAGAAATCTTTAAAATTTCAACGTCATTTTTAAATAGTTTAAAAATTTCGTTAGTAGCCATTTTTTTAAATAGTTGGAGATAAAAATTTAACTGGCATATCATCGAGATCATCTTTAATGAATTGGCTTTCATGCTAAGTTTCATAAAAATCCAATAATTAGTTCAGAATATATTAAGAGAGTAATTCAGAGATTTGAGTGTCCTCCATTTTTAAATGGCTTATGCTATAAGGTCAGATTTAATAAAACATAATTACTTCCATATTTGATGATAAATCTATTTATCAGTTCAAAAATCATTAATTAATAAAAACATACAGAGACAGATAGGAAGCAACTGATCTCATTTTCCTTCAGAACTAAAAATTGGAATAAAATTGAAAAATATCACGATATTCAATTTAATTTTATATTTTACTCTATTAAATTCACTTCGCTCGATTAATATTAAATCAATGGAATGTCAATGATGTCACTAGGATGCAATAAGAACAATGACATCACCGGCCGTCAGCTTGACGTCTCTATTGTCGCAATAATAACAATACTATGTAGTCATTGGAACAATAGCATCGCTCCCATTTCAATCACCGTGACAGATACAGAAAAAATAAAAAAGTCATTTTAAATTATATAGATATATAGATAATTAAAAGCAGAAATTATAAATTATGCGTTTAATAGTCTATGCATTTCCATTTTATATTCAGTTTAATTCCATTCATTGCCACATAAAAAAACGTGGTATTTCTGCACGTTAAATGTTCAACAGTATGGAGGCGAATCATTAGAGGATAGAAGATTCCGTCCGAAAAAAGTTTGATTGAAGTCAGTGCTAATTTAGCCACGTAAGCTAGAAATATCAGATCGATAAACATAGCTATTACACTGCTAAACTGGCACCCGTATAAAGCGAGTGTCATGCAAAGGGTATTAGGCTATCATTCTATTATGTCATAGACTGATAGGCTAACACCCATTTAACAAGTAACGTCATTAAAGGATAAAAAAAGAAAGTTTCGGTTTGGTCCTAAAAATAAAATAAGCAAAACTGCATTAAGATACCATTCAGCGATACCAGTTAAATAAACCTTGTAACCTTTTATTTATTTTTTTAATAAATATTTAACATTATTTTCACGTTAAGTGAAAATAATGATGTATGGGGTGTGGCTAAACTCGTTATACAAATTCATTTAAAGATATTATGCCTAAACAATTAATTATCAAGTGTTATTAATCAGCAATTTATATATTTTTAATTGCATCATTACTGCCAGTTACGCCACACCCTGAATATTAAGAATGGAGACTATTAATAATTTTTACGTACTGCAAAATTTTTCTTTCTTTTTTTAATTTCGAGCAATGCAGTCGGTTTATATCAAAATTTTTAAAGTTTGAACATCGAAAAATTGTCTAAAATTTTATGTTAGAAATCGTTTTAAACGAATAAATATTCTCGTATAATCGTTTAAGATTTCCGATATGGTAAAAATTGATGTTAATAAGAAAGTCATTCGAAACTCGTAACTTTATTAAATATGGATCGAAACGGGAATTTTATGCGAAATTCTAACGGTTATCGTTCGATTTTTGGAAGTGAAATTATCTACATTTATCGACAATTTAGAACACCAGTAGTTTCTCAACCATACTTGACTTCTGACAATATGTATATATAAAACAAGTTAAAATCGATGAATCGATTACGCTATCTTTTCCGTTATTCGATTTTGCGTCTTTCTGAAATTCGTACGCAAGCAAAATCGCATCATTGTTACTCCGTTAATAATTAATCGATTTCAATCATTTTTAGCATTCTAAATCCTCTTGATAATTATTATATATATACAGAATTTTATACGAATCGAGTGATATTTACGCGGATATTTCCTCAATTTAGACGAGCATCTCTGGTATTGCATCAGTAATATTGATTTCATATCTATTATTTTCAACAAAATTATACGTATAGTGTCTCCCAACAAGATTTATGAATTTAATTAAAATCGAATCAAATAGAATTTATACGAGTTATTGCCTCAAAATACGCGATCAGATTTACTTTTATTACATCAGTAATATTGTTTCTATATCTATCATTTTCAACAAAATCGATCCTCTATTGGGTCTGAATATGATTTATGAATTTCATCTAAATCGATTATTATTTACGCGAGATATAGTTTCAAAGTACGCGAACGGTCTTTACTCATATTGCGACGATAATATTGATTTCATAATTTTCTTCAGGTATCACAAATATAAGAGAATTTTATTCAAGTCAGATATTTACGCAAGAGTTATCGTGCTGACAGACACACGAACAAATAAAATTCATGCATTCTTTCACATCATTTTCGAAAGAATCAGTGACCACTTTCAAACACGTTCGTGCTCGAAAAGATCTGCAAATATTAGTATTTATTCTGCACACAGTTGCAAATCTGAACTTTATAGTTTAAATTCAGTTAAAACTATAATTGTAATTAACTAAAATAAAGGGGATAGACTTATTGTAATTGTAAATCCGTGCAATATTGCCCGAAGATCATTTTATCATTTTAATACCCCAAAATGTCAGTACGCTTTCATCAAACAGTTAAGTCCAATTAGACATGAATTATTCATCGACATCTCGTTGCACAAAATGAAAATTTGCAAAAAAAACATCACAGCAAAGTTACTAATTACATTATCCAACACAAGATAAAATTTTTCCTATAGTAACAGAGGTATGTGGAAGTATGTAATCATTGCTATAGATACCGAATTGTTTTGTTGAATTATATCAAACAACACACGACAGCGTTAAGAGAATGTATCCAATTTTGTACAGAATAATCGAAACAATTTTAAGATTCTTAGCACGAAATTTGATTTAATCTATTCGAAATTAAATTTTTATTTTAATTCGCGTTATATATATTTGTACAAGAGATTACTTAAGAAGAAATTTCCTATTACAACACTGTTACATAGGAATTTTTATTCGTGTTTTCTGTGTCGTTATAATTTGATAAACATTCGGCTAATTAAATTTATTACGGTTTAAGATTTAATATATAAATGATAACAAAATTAATATTTTCGCTTATTACTGCATTTCTATGTTTGTGATGCTTAATCAACCATAATGGATGTTGTATGTATTGGCTATTATTGTCATTATCAATTAATGATAATCCTACGTTTAGTAAACTTGGTAGAGCTTCGCGTAAAATTAAATTGGCCTCATAAACACGAATTTAATATAATATTTTAACAACTTTTAAGGATTTTTTTTAAATAAATGCATAATCGATTGGTTGGTATTTAATTAGCGACTTTATTATTCGGATATCGATTAGGTAAACAGAAGGCAAAGGAGAATCGATTAAGTGTCGGAAAAGCGATTTTTCTCGCACAAATTCGATAAATATTGATAGTTTTTAATATATTATTTATTACTAATAACAAATTCGACGTTTAATGTCCATAAAATATGCTGGAAAATATTCGAAAATCGTCAAAAGAGATTATCGCCTTTAATAGAACGTCAGAATAATAATTCTCAGTATATCGTCCGAGAAAATTACTATTATAAAGAAGATCAAGCTGCCAAATGCTATTTCATAACCCATTAAAAGTTCTAAGGTAAAACAAAAAGAGAGAAAATTTTATGTCGCATTGATCGATAACATAAACTACTTCTCAAGAAGTTAACATTATTACTTTTAATATAATTAAAATAAAGGATAAAAAAAAATATGCTATCGATAATAAATTATTCACTTTTATGCACTTCGTAGTTTCCTTTCCTTATTAAATTTTATCGCATTGAGAAACAATAGAGAATTTCTTACCCTGTACCGCACAAAATTTTCAGACGAAACGATTTAACGACGTTAAATTTATCAAACAAGATTTTCCTTTTATATATCTTAAAGTAAATTTATTTTCAAAAGTACAGTATAGGCTTTTTTTCTATCGTTTAATAATGCAAAACTGTAACTGAATTTATTTAAAAGTAAAGTTTTAACGCATAAACTTACTTAAAGGATTAAAAAAATATATATATAAATGTATTAATAATTTATCAGTAAAGCTTCCATAATTAATTTTATTGGTCTAAACAGGAAACATAACGAAGATATCTTAAAATTTATAACAAATTCTCGAAAGATATAAAGCCGAAACAAGAATAATGAATCTTAATTTGTTAATGGATTTCTCGTTTGCAAATTAATATATAAATAATAATAATAATAATAATAATACGTTTTGAACAGTTTAATTGACTTGAAGTTGTAATCCCGAAATGTAAAATATTATAAATGTAAAATTACTTTGCCTGAAGTGCATTAAGATTGTAAATAAACAGTTTAAATTCGATGAAGAAGTAAAAATGGAACAATGGATGATTCAGTCACATAAACAATCACCAGGAAAGACATTTATGCCAATTTACTAAACCCAGCAGGATGTTCTTTGAATCGTTTTTAATATTTCCTCTCTTTTAATATTCACTCTTTCTTCTTTAATTGTATTTGCAATCAGACAAAACATTCAACATGCAACTTCAGAAAAAAAAAAAAAATTCTTATGAATGATAAAACATGGTTAAGTTGTATTATCATAATTAAATAAATTATTTAACCAAAAAGATTAGAAACCGAAAATATTGATTACTAATTTCTTCACCAAACACTGTAAAAATTCGCATTAAATAATGTTATGGTTGCCTTCCTTTCGTGTGCAACAAGTAATTTGGAAAATATAATTTTTAAACTTTACAACTATCGCTATTTTGAATGTAGAAGCGTTCTGTCTTCAAAATTAATAAATATGTAGTTCGGATAATAACCAACCATCTCTTAAAATCGCAAGGCTTTCCAGTGTTTGGTTTTTAAGATATTTGGCAGACTGGCAGATATACAAACAAATAAAAGCAATAAAAAGGAATTTAAACATGCTGAAAGTCGCTTCTACACTAATTCAAGTGGGAAAAAATGTTTTCAATTTTCGAACGGCCGCCATCTTGTAATGGCATCACATAAAATCGTATAATTAAAAGAAAGAAAAATAAAAGATTAATAAGGAATGATATCTAAAAGTCTGAATGCTTTGTGATATCAATTTTTAAATTGGTCAATATACGATAAAATTGATTTTTGCAAAAAAAATGTTGCAACTAAAAATTTTTCTAAATGAATTTATTTTAGAAAATTTCAAAAATATCTACTTTTCAACGTTTTTAATGGCAATAATAATAATTGGAACTGTTATATTGTAACGGAATGAAATAAAATCCCTAAAATTAAAAGAAAAATTAAGTTAATATGGAATATTCCCTAAAATTTGAATGTTTTGATAGTCTGTATATAGATAAATAACCAAAGAAGTTACATAAGATTATTTTCTGTAGAAAACGAAATAAATATCAACATTTCTGTTATGTTTTCAATTATAATTTTGCTTATTTATTTTTAAAAATATAAATCTATATTTTTATAGACATTTTTCGACTTTATTTTTATTTTTATATCACACATCGATTGCAAAGATGATGACAATAAACTAATTTTTGAATTTATTTCTGTCATTTCCCATGACTATATGTCACACAAAAAATTTATTTTTTCTTTCTAACAACAAATTTTTTGCTATTTTAAATTATTGATTTAAAACACTACATTTTATTACTGAAGTTATAAATATAATAATTAAAATTTTGTGATATATATATATTTTTTTTAAGTTGACATTATTCGACTGGGATAAAAATTTTCAAATATTTATTTTGCGAAACTCTATTTATTATATTTAATTTATCAATTTACTCATATTTTATCTGAAAGTATATCTTCTCTCTCTTATGTATCGAATATTCGATTATCAAGTCACTTGAGCAATCTCTCATAAAATAATTTATTTCCATTTTATGCTACATTTAGTCTGAAGTTTGTCCTTAGAAATCATTTTCGCTATTGTTATAGTGGTCTTAAAGATAAGTTATTCCGAATTCTGAACTGCTCGTTTTATAGCCACATCTATTATACAGTAGTGAGATCATTGTTACAAATAATAAAAAAAAAAAAGCAGAATGTCAAAAATTCCAAATTTTTCTCACAAAAGAAGAGTAGAAAATCAAAAAAAAAAAAAAAAAAAAGCAAAATTAGCGATTTTACTGTTTACTTAGAAGAAAAATATGAAAAATTTTTATTTCCATGATAATTTTTATCGTAATTTAATGTTTTTATTATTGTTCATTAAATTAAATTTGTAAATTTTTGTATCAATAAAATAATTTAATTAATTTTTAGACATTATTATTTTCTTCTAACTGAGAAACATTGATATCTTTGGAGCAATTAATTTAAATTAAAAAAAAAGAAAATGATACTTACGCTTTTAAAAATGCAATAAAAATTTATAAAAATTGTATAAATATGTAATAAATTTATTCGATAATAAATTTAAATATAAATATCATTAATATCGAATTAAATATTTGATTATAAAATTCTTTTTTGTGCGGATGTTATTAAAAATCTTAAAAAATTCTTTCTTCTTGATGTTTTTGTTTAGAATCTTCTATCCAATATCCAATAATATTAACAGAAACAAGAAAAGTGTAATTTAGGATATCAGAATTATTTTTGACACTCGAGAAACCACATGTGGTGAGAAACTCTTTAAGTACACATGTGTTGGATGCGACATTTTTGCCAGCGACCAAGAGAGAGAACAGCTCCAGCTAGCATCGCTTCTGTCGTCGTTTAGATTAACTTTATTGATTATCTGCACAGAATTGTGAAAGAAGCCAGAATCAGTCGGTGCTGTACCACTTTTAGATTTCTTCAGAATCTCGACTACTTTCTATTCTACCGATTTCTTTCGATAAGAGTCTAAAATCAGTTTTTGATCATCTATTCAATAATTCAAAACTGGGGGGAAAAATGTGTATTCTTCTTTTATTATTATACAAAATTACCGAAGACTTATAACCTTCGTTTTATATATTAACATATTAAATTTTAATATTCTAAATTTAAGGAAAAAAAAAAGAAAACATCAAAATTGAACTCGAAAGCTTTTATAACTTCGACGAAAATGGAACAGTAATATATTCAGAAACGAATTTTTTTTCAAACTATAATATTTTTAAAATAAAAAAAAAACATTCTGCTGAATGCAACTCTCCTGTTATTTTCCATATATATATAAATAAAAAAAAATCTCTTGTTGACTATTAAAAATAAGGTATGTTGACTTTGAAAGAAATTCTTTACAGATCCAGAATGTTTCTGTATTTTTATATATGTATTATTTATGTTTATAAAGCTTACTTTGAAGTTCAAGATGTAAAATCCGATAAAGCTGATTGAGATAGTATTATTTGATGTATTTTGTAAGTCTTGTTGTATTTTCTTTCCAGAATTCCGAATTTATTTTTTATATAAAGTGTATAATCTGAAAAGAACTACTGTATATCTGTAATGTGTTTTTATTCGATTTATCTGCCGAATTCTATCCACATAGCAATTCCTATTCTACTGCATTGATTTGTAATCCACTGTCAAAAAACAGTTCTGATAACTTTACTTACAAGTAAAGCTTTACACTTATCAACGTCGTCGTCCATGTGAGTGCTGACATGGAGCACATGCGACGTGATAAACCTTTTTAACAGTTTGTTATTTCTGTCATAAATATTAATCTCATTCATATATTATGTGTTTTTTTTAACAAATTAAAAAAGTTGGCCTTTTTATATTAAATTAATGTTAACTTAAAGATAACGTATGTACAAAACGAATTTTTTATGTCTAAAAACTCAATTCTTTTTATCTCGGAACGAACTTATCGGGATTTTGTTTTATTTTGGCATTTTCGGATGAACAGAAAGTTGTTAAAAGTGAAGTCAAGTGAAGTGGACCAACAATTAATTGCTTCGAGTGTTCTAGGTGAATTTCAGACCTCAATGCACTCTGACTGTTTGCAAACACTCCCACGATAGAAAGTGGACTTCCCACTTGGGAAATAATGGCCAACAGTATATATATATACGACCAGATGTTTTAATAAAACAACTTGTAAACTGTTCTTTAGAATTAAAAATAACAAACAAGAGTTTTTTTTTTAAGTTAAGCTGTATAAATATATTATTGTTATAACTTCGGATCTAGAAGAGTAAAAAGGATCTCCTTAGCCCAAAATTCATGAAAATTGCTTCTGTAATCAATGGGTAATTTGTCAGGACAGAACAAAATCTTTAAGAAATTTTGTTTTAAACTTCCCACAAAAGCTTTACAGTATGAAAGAGAGTTTCCTATTGTAACGATGCTGCTCGAAAGTTTTCAAGTAGCATTTTAGGAACTAGTTCTAGCTACTTGAGTCGCCATTGAATAGACTGTCTTTCCTACATCGTATACCGAAAGCTTTCTATTTTAAACGATAAATTATATAACAAATGCTTTGAAGTATCCTTCTCAAATATATGTTTCATTAAGGATTAATTAAAACTTACTCGACTTGTTAAACAGCATCCCATTTTACCTATCTTCTTAATATTTGCGAGACTTATATACAAAACATAATAGAGGAAAGCAGTGCATGTTCTCATTTCTCCACTTCAATTTTTAAATTTTTATAAAAAATAATTTTCCATATAAAAATGCCGTCTCGAAACTAAAAATTTCTGAACGTACAAAAAATATATTTCTCGATGTTTTCGTATCTAAAATAGTTGAAGTTATTTACTTGAAAGGTGGACGTATTATTGAGAATGACATCGATGTAGCTGTAACAGTATCGTCTAAAGACTCATCTAACAATAAAATATGCTCTTCTTTTCCCTATCCTCAAAGATCATTACCGAAATATCCTAGTTATATTTCATACGGAAAACACTTTTCACGAATTTCTTCATTCTAGTTCTGATTATTTTGTTTACAAAAACCATTTATTATTCCCTAGCAAACGATGATTTCTCTCGGTATCGTAAGCGTAAATTTTATTATTTTCTTTCTATTATACGTTAGTAATTTCAGTAGAAATTTTTAGTCTCAAATGAAAAACAATCTTTACCACCACCACTGCTACTACTACTACTACTACTATTACTACTACTAGACTCATATTTTACAACACGAAATCCATCAGCGATAGAGATCAGACAAACTGGAAACATAAGCATTACGTTTATTTTTCTTGGAAAGAAACGATGAAAATTCAAACACCGACGGCTTAAAAAGCACTAAAAATTGTAAATCATGGAAAAGAGAGTTTGACTCGCAACTACAAACTCGAAAAGGAATCATCTGAATAATGAACAGTGTATGATATCAAATAGCGACAGCATCAGACTTGTCTATCAATTTCTAGCGACTATCAAAAAAAAAAAGTTTTCGAAACTTTTCTTGAATGGTACTAAAATGTTTGATGTTCTGCTATTTGATATCGCTATGTGAACAGAGCACTTTTCATCGTTCTACATTATCGCGATAACAATATAGTAGACTTTTTGTAAGAAAAGAAATAAAATTATATCGAAAACCATCTATTACGTTAAATGCACCATTAAAGCAAACAATCCGATGAGATTAAAGCATTTATCAAGAAGAAAAAAAAAACCATACAACCCAAGGTAATTTCTTAAAATTAAACGAATTGACTAGAACAATCTGTAAAATACTTATTAAATTTATTAAATTAAACACATTTTATATAAAAAAGATGATGTTTCGGTTTTAATGTTACGGATGGTAGTTTGCAAGTATTTGAGAGAATAACATGAAGAAATAATTGTTTATCCTCCAAACTTGTCTATTTTTAAACAGTTTTAAAGAAATATAATTAAATTTATCACTGAATGCAAGATCATTTTACTTAATTTCATATAAATTAATAGAGTAATTCATAAGTTATTAAGGAATAACTTACGAAAAGTCTATCATTTATAAATTATTGAAGATATTAAATTAATTTGTGAGTATCAAGATCAGAATTAATGACACAATAATATTTGTTAATTAGTTCAAAAGATATTGGAGTTAATTATAAAAAATTCAAAAAATTATTCTCCATTTTTAAACGGTTGAAGCTAAGGCGTTAGAGAGTTTGGATCGAGGCCACATTAATGCAGAATATCTGTTTAATTTAATGAATTTTACTTATTAATTCGGGACACAGGCATGCATATAAACCACAAGGAAATTTTATAGCAGATAAATAAAATTATTTGATTAATGAAATCCGCAAAAGATGTGGCTTAATTTAGTAAAAATAGTTTCATTGAAGTATTCCCATTAAAAATTACTTATACCGATCGTTGTATTATTATTGCATAATATCAATCATATAATATTAATATTAAAATATTTTATATGAGAAAAAAATACTTTCATAATATTCAGAATCCAATTTTTTAAACATTAGTAAGTAACTTTTCAAGAATGACATCTCTGAATATTTATAAAATAAATTTATTTCTTTTTAAAAATCTTTTTATAATGTAAAACAAAAATCCGGAAAAAACATTTTAATAATCTGTATAAAGGCAAAACAAAATTCGATTTGTTATTAGAAACGTTTCAATTTATTTTTCCTCTGATAAAAATATAAACCGAATCTAAAACTCCCAATAAAATCATATAACTGTACAGCATGCATCCAGCAATGGTAAGATTTTATTGCTTGGAATATATTCTTCTATCACGCATCAAAATCAAGAGATATTGATAAAAATATCTGACATCAAAAATCGCATTTTCGTTTATTTAAATTCGAAGTTTGCTTATATAAATCAAAGTTTAAAACTCCAGTAATGATATCTTCATGAGAAATTTTTAAGCCAGTTTTTTACATAGTTCGTTTCGTCCATGTGCTTGCTGCATCGCAAAATATCTCGAGAATAAAAAACTGTAGAGCATTCAAATTTTATGAGATCGTTTCTTTTGTATATAAGATGCATGGCTCTCAATTTTTAAAGTTCTATTTGCTTTCGTTAAAAGACGGTGGCCGTTGGAAATAACAACAGTTACCATTCAACACAGTTAAAACTGTATTAAGTTTAAAATATTTCTCACGCGTGAAGGATATTGCGACCATTCCAATGGGTTTTAGATAAATTCTGCAGCGGTGGTTTTACGTATTTACTTTTTCCTATTTGTTTGTTTGTCTGTCGAATTATCCGCAAATATCTCAAGAACGAAACATTGCACAGCATTCAAATTTAAGTGAATCGTTCTTCCTTATCCACGCCATGAAACTACTAATTTTGGATTCTCTGCGTAGTTTCATTACAAGATAGCTACAGTAACTTTAAAACTATACTTAATGCACGATTAATGTCGGTATAGCATTATTATTATCGGTTAAATAAATTTTTTATTTTCTATTATGAGTATTTTAAAATGTTATAAGTTAATAAACAAAATAAATATTTAACAGTACAGTTACCAATTTTTAATTATGTATCCATCTATAAACATACAAAAATGGATAAAGTTCAAATGTTGTCAGTAAAATTGAAATTTTTTTGATCGAAAGCATCATAAAATATGATACAGAAAATGATTTCTATACGACTTAAATAAATGACAAAAATAAAATTATCGTTCTTCTGTACATCTTTTCCTTTCTCCGACATAAAATAAAATAAAATGAAATAAAAAAAAAATATTTCTGGGACGACGATTTTCCAGAAATTTATTTTGTACACTCAGAAATACTTATATTTGATTTCTTTTCGATTGTCTTTTTCTATTGTCTACACTTTTATTTTATAATTTATTTTCCCATGTCGTAATAGTTCCAAAATTCTTCGACGACGTTCTTCTAAATGCTATATTTTCGTTCGTGTCCAATAAAACTTTTATATCATTTTTTTCCGTATTTATTTTCCATTAGAGGAATATTTATATTGAGTAAAACCACAATTCACATATTACCCGACGATGTTAGATAAATATTATCTTTGGTGGTAAAGAATCTCGAATGATATTCTTATTTCTTTCACAGGAAAAAAAAAATTTATATGAAGAACCTCACGCTATTAAAAACATATTTAAATTTTAATTCTTTGCACTTTTTTGTATCGTGTTCATCAATTAAAAAATCGATAGGTTATAATTTTCAACGATCATTATGTAAAATTCTAACATAGCGTGTGCGATTATAAATAGAGAATTTGTTTAAATATTCAGTATTCTGAATGCATGTTTGTTATTAGTCAGCATTGCCAATGAACCTCTTACTGGAGACAGGAAATTCGCACTAAAACACCTACATTTATGGCCCAATAAATATCAAAATAACAGAAAAATCTATCCAAAGTTAGACTTCGTTGCTAAAGTTCCGTCATCTTTAATGAAGTTAGTTTATGTTTGTAATAACAACTGTTATACACTTTACAGTTTACTATAATTATTCCAACGGGAATAATAATATTCAAAAATTATTTAATTATTTATATAAAAAGTGTCATTTTATTAAAGTAATTTTTATCATATTTTAAAGATTAATTCTGGTAATTATTAATGAGTTATTAGACTTTGTTAATTAAAGAGTAAAGTCGCTTTAAAGATAAATATAATGAATTATCAAAGCCACAATATTTCGAATGCTTTATTAATCTAAGCATAAGTTAATTAAGTGCAGATTAATTGCATAATCTAGAGCAAAAATTAAAATATTTTTCAGAATATTATAAACAGGGAAGGTTTCTATTCTCTATGCTTTTAAAGGCCGAAAAAGAAAAGATGGATATTAAAATTTAAAAATTATTATAATTAATTATTGAAGAATTTATATAAATTTTAAAATGTTATTCAGACGAAAAAATATCATCTGATGTTTTCGTCAAAGTTTACGATTTTAATTTAATAGATTAACTCCGATAAAATTTATTTATTTACTTTCGTCAAATTAAATAGATATAAGAAAATAAACATGATTATATTTGTTCCAGATTGAAATAAATTAAAAAATCCTAATTTAAAATATAAAATTTTTCATGGAAAAAATTTTTATATCATTTTTTTGTACGCGATTTACTGCGAAAAATATTGTAATACTCTTCAGGTTCACCAATCGTTCTGATAGATTAATGGATATGTTCGACAGCATTTTTTTACATTAGTATTTTCAAAAATTGGATAAAAGAAAGGATTAATAACAAAAAAATAGGATTTGGTATCTAAATTTCGCATTAAAACGATTTATTCTATAAACAATAGATCTTTTCTTATCCAGCGTTATTTTCTGTCAACAAATATCTTTGATAGAGAGTTGATCTGACATTTTCTGATCTTAGGTGGCTCTAAATCCTCTATCTATCAACTTAATACAAAACACTATTTCTATTTTCAGATAACACCTTTGGTGTTACTCAGAGAGAGAGATTTTACTTATCCGGATTAAGGATTATTTTACCCAATTTGATCCCGAATATAGGGTTTTGCCTACATATTCTTTTCTGCACCTTCGAGAATTTCGCTTTCTTAGTAATAAGACACGATTCGACTTTAAAATTCCATTAAATTTTTCTTTTATAACTTCTTATTTATTAATAAAAAATAAGCGAAAATTGTCGTAAAAAATTAAAACAGTTTTTTGAACGATTCGGCATCGCGTAAAGCAACAGGAAAGAAATTCTTATTGTATAAATTTTACTAAAAAAACTGATAAATTCATACACTAAAAACGAGAAAGATCATTCATATGTAAAAATGCAGATTATTTTATTCAATCTGGAACAGAAATTTCGTTTCTAAGCACCGATTGTCATAAAATTGTCAGTCTTACAGATATATTCAATGATGGCGTAAATTTTAAATTCAATTACTTCTGCGGAATGCATCATGCTAGAGATTTTATTATATTTTTTATGTCCCACAAAAGAAGTTACTTTGCGGAAACGGAGTAAATAAAATGATAAATCGTTTTCCTGTATTCTTACAATGAAGACATTTTATCCCCCCAAAAAAACAGTATCATGAATGGTAGATAATGGTTTGAGTTATTCGCTATTAACTTAAATTATCAAATTATTATCAAACAGACGTTACATTGAATAATATTAATATTTTTATCCGTATTTTAGTTAACCAGAATTGTGGTTATTTCGGCATCCTTATCATCACAAAGATGATCAAACTTCTAACGGATAATGAGGCAGAAAACGGGTTATTATGAATTGTAATCTTTATGTTTAATGAGAAAAGTTTTCAAAAAATATCTCGAATATGATAGATACTTTTTTATTTCCTTTCAGATTCATAAAATTTATTCGCTCGTCCAGTATTTTTTCAATACTTTTTTAGTTTTCCAACTTAATGAACTTGGATTTTTTTTCCTCCAGTGATTCACTGGATAGGAAAAAAAAGTTATCATAAAGACTGTAAAAGACATTGAGCTTAGTAGTAAGTTTTGAAAACATCAAAATTATTGTTTTTTTAAATAAAAATCAAGTTCGACTTCGAGTTATAATTATAGCTGTAGGATATAAAATTATTATTTATGAAACCTTAATCTGTATAAAAAATTTAAAATTTATGAGAAATGTTCTCAGTTTTCAACAAGAATTAAAAGCTGAAAATTTTTTTACTGCTGTTGTTTATGCGAAATCTATGGCAATTTTCTTGATTGAACGGTTTTTGTAATAAAAATTTAACATTTTTTTAAACATATCTAAATGTTGAATAGAAAAAATATATAAGAACATCACTCACTTTATTCATTTCTATGGAAAACTGTACGAATGTAGATAAAAATCGCTTCGGTTTTGATCAATGAATTGCCTTTGACCGATCTCATTGTACCGACATCAATACTGTTCGTTCCTGCAAAAATAACAAATTGCTAAATTAGTAATTCATTTTATGAATAATTAAAATTCAGTGATCGAACCATAAAAAATTCTGAATAAAGAACAAAAAAAAAAAAAAATGATTTCTTCATCAGACATGCAAATATAATAATGATACGATATTTATTTACGTGTTTGAAATTTTTCGTACTAAACTGTTAGGTGCGAGAAGAATATAAATTCGTGAGAATACAACTTTATCGGAAAACACTCATCAACATGCAAAAGATATTCCGAAAGTTTCAACATTTGATACTGTTAATACCAAACTAACGACAGTTTCGTTGTCCTGTCTACAATTTCCATAAAAGATTAACAACCTTCACTTCGCATTTAGCTAACGCTGTAATTGTATAATTGCATTAAAAGTAATATAATTTCGCACAGTAATAACTTAGAAATTAAATTATAAAGATTTAAAACAATTTCTTGAGATATATATAAATAATCCTCGACATACGACAGCGATATAATCAATAAATTCTGTGATTAGTCAATGCAATTTAATGGGTTCGAGTCGCTGACCCAATGGTCTGATATACAGAAAGCGTCATTTTTATTGTCTGGTTTTTGTAATTTTGTATTCTTTATATTTATTGATATTATTTATAATTTTCTAGTAAGCATTAATAATGAGAAAGCCATAAATTTTGAGAATTTACGATTTATGAGGCGTGATTCGAACCGTGTCACTATAAGTCAAGGACTAACTGTATTTTTAATAGTTATGGATATGGATTTCGGGATATTTATAGCTATCAATATCATTTTGTTGTAATTAGATAACAGAAATACTGTTTAATCAATACTTGATATGGTTATGCAATATTTTCCCGGAATAAAACTGAATGATTTTGATTAGCAGATTAGCACTCGTTTAATAACGAAACGAAATTTCCAATATTTTCAAAATCCCTCCTGATTAATCTTGTGAATAATTTTGAATATTCAAAGTAAATTTTTAATAACTTCTTTAATATATATCTGTAAATAAACTCTGAATGAAAATCACAATCTTTTGGTTTTCTACTGGAAATCTTTATAGTTCGACTTTCATAAATACTTGGAATGTTTTTAATTTTATAACAGTTTTAAGAATTCTATAAAAATATAAATTAAATAAGGAAAAATTTTTTAATATATTTCTTAAATTTATTGCACATTAAAGTAAAATTTTGTTTACCAGCTATCAATCAAAATTAACGTTTAAACCGAAAATTGACGTTTATTTATATTTTGAATTTGTTTTTCATAAAGTAAAATATGAATTTATTTTTAAGTATTCTATTTCTTTATATATGTTGTTGTTCTAACATCGATTTTCTTTTACGTCAAATATGATTTTAGTTACTTTTATATTATATTTTCTAGTTTTCAGCGCGAATATTGATAAAGTTTTGCAGATTTATTCAGGAGAAATTTGTATCTTAAAAGTATTTTTGTTGCTTTTATAGGTATCAAACAATATTAAATTTTCTTTTCGGTGTTTTGAGAATCCTTTAACAAGTTAATGGAGAAATGATATTTGCATGAAGAGAAAGAATCACTTATCCTATCCTTTACTTTTACATTATCCAGTTAGCTTTATATATATATATATATATATATATATATATAAAATTAATTCGTGTAAACAAATTCTAAATATTACTTTAAATCTGTAAATAAAATGGATTAAATTTTAATTAAAATTTTATTATTGATAAGCTGATTAAATTTTCACTTATGGGATAACCACAATCTGCAGAAAAATGAGCAATAAGAATGAAATTTTAAGGATTAATGTTTATAATTTAATTATGATTAACCCTTTAAGCTGCACACACATTTCAAATTAATTAAATATTATAAAAGTCGCATTTTATACTACTAAAACTATATTATTGCTATATTTTCAATCAAGACAGAATGGCAACTCATTTAAAAAGATGTTGTAAATTTACAACATGGCTGCACAAAAGGTTAAAATTAAGTCGTTTTGGCTTTTTTTAATATCAAAAATAAAACAAATATAAGAATAATAAAAATAACACTAATTTGCTATAAAATATAAGTTCGGATTTTTCATCCGGCATCCTAAAATTCGGCAGGACCTGATTTTGAATCCCAGATTCTTCCAAAATGTCAAATTGATGCAAAATCTCGTAAAAAAAAGCTTGCAATTTTATCTTAATATTTTATGTATGGTTTCTCAGCATAGTGATCCGAAATCCAAAAAATTCCAAAATCCAGAAAGCCTTAAATTCTAAGTTTGCCGGCTAAGTGATCTAAGATATCATAATAATGAATCTGTTATAAAATTTATAATAGAAATATATTTCCTAGTAAATTATAAACTATAACCTTAAAAACAATTTAATTATAATCGATAATTTAGTAGCATTTAAATTAATAGTTATTTTTCCACTTCACGCTTTAATATAAATTAAATAAATTATTCAAATTTCCAATTAAATATGTTATCAGCTGTAGTAGTCAAAAATAAATTTATAAAAACGAAAACTACCTTTGGATATATGCACTTTTGATGTTTTTGCATATCTAACATCGTGAGTTTGCAGTACATCTGGACAAAAATAACTTTTCCAGTTAAATATTTGATATGAGCAATGATTTAAATATTCTTCGAGTCGTCTTTTTCATAAACAAGTTTGATATAAAATTTCATTCCACTTCACTTGATTTCTTTGATGTTTTTCTCTTCTCAAATACTGTTTCTTCTTTTATTATGTTTTGAAGTAAAAATAACCTCAAATAGTATATGTCAAACTGACATTCTTAAATGATTTCTGAAGATAATCAAAAGAACTGAACTGGTTTAATAAAAGTTTTATCAAGCGTCAACTATGTAACTTTCTTTTCGTGATTATATACTATATAAGAATATTAAATAAAAATCTTTGTTCTTATCGTAATAATATATAATTGAGATTAATTTCCATATACAATATTATTTTTATTTCAATTTAATTTATCGAAAATAAATTTCAATAATTTAGAAGAATAAAATTTTGATATATATGTCTTAATCAATAAATTATGTTTTATTGCTTTTCCATGTTTTTGTATCTATTAACCAATTTTCCTGGGCGTTTCTAGTACATAATTTTCTTCTATATGCATATAGCAATCATATTAGCTGTTACTTCGTCGTGATGTCATAATTTGTATATATTATCATGCCACCAGTTTTACGTGTTATCATAATATACAATTTATGATTTCATCCATTGTTACGTCACGATGACATCTTGCCAATGCGACGATAATGTCATCTTTGGGATCCTATACCAAATCCTAGAATTATATCGATGACACAAACATGATGTCTTCTTTTATCTTGGGTCAAAATGTTCCAAGAATTGGATCTTTTAATACAAACATGACGCCATCTGATCTTGTATATCCGATGACGTCATGTTTGAATCGAAAGATTCAACACCTAAAACATTTTGATCTAGGATAAAGGGTATCATGTTGTCCGTAAAATCATAGAAAGTCATTTTCCAAAGTTTCGTCCTAGTAAATCGATGGATATGGGAATATATAGGAAATTGATAAACAGGCAGACATTCATTTTCATGTGTATAATTCAATCATAGATTGGAATATATTAAACGTAAGTTGTTTAAAGTTGAAATTCTGCTATTTAATAATATCAAGGATAAATTTTACATGGAAATCCAGATAAACAAACTATTTATTCATAAACATTCTTAATTTTCAGAATATTTTCCGTATCCAATCAGTATAATGCAACATTTTTAAATGTACTTCTTATAATTAACTAAATTAATTATTCAATTTATAACAGGATATTATACATTGTGACTTAAACATAATTCAATATATCTTATCTAGAAATTTTATAAATAGAAACAATGGATGAAAGAGTTAAAATGCTCGTTAATGAAATAATAATAAACAAATGATAATTATGATTAAAAAGACATTTTATAACTGTTAAAAATTTCGAATGAACATAAACGGAAATATTTACTAGAATTTCAATTAAAAATTAATCTTTCAGTTCACACTGAATGAATTTGGGCTATTCGAATCTATAAAATTTCCTAAAAGTTTACAAAATTGTTAATTCTACCTTCATTTAAGTACGAAAAATTCAATAATCGAAAGAAAATGTAAACAAAAATGTTTTCAGGTTAATGAATCAGATCTAATTATCTTGAATTATTATTCAAAATCAATATTTAACATTAAAATTTGCTTTTGTCGAGTGTATTATTGTATTTTTAAGCTATTTTAATGTAAGTTAAACCGATTATTTCGATGTATAAAAGATATGTATATGTTCTGGATCTATTAAAATAGTGTATCGCAACATATAAAATTTTCCACAAGCTGTTCCGAATTTTCCGAAGTTGCTTTTAAGACTTATATAAGTATTTTTCAAGAACCTTTATTTATAAATTGAATTTAAAACCAGTGAACATATTTCATCTAAGGTTCCTGGCCACCTTTAAAATCAAAAATTTAATATAAATACTGAAAAAACCTCTCTAAATATTTCATAAAAATAGTAACAAAATATTATTTTTGAGAAACATCAATAAATATATATGCTTCGTAAAGAATGTTAATCTATCTGTGAATGAAAACAAAATACTAATTTTATTTTAATTTCAAACACTTAAAAATGTTTATTGTATTTTTTTCACTTTTATAAGCTTAACATAAACTTGAATGTAATTATTTACTTCGTTTATATAGAGAAGCTATAGAAAAATATTGAAATTTTTCCTAAAATAAACAAAATTAGATGTTTCATACAGTTTTTTGGAAAGAGAACTTCTTTCTATCTTGAAAGGTAGTAACAAATATGAGTTCCATATTAATCAACTAAAGTATATGAGAATTGTATTCTAAATATTCAAACAATTGATGCATCTCACTAAATTAGAAATTGTACTAAAAAGATAGAAATTTATAATTTAAAATAATTATGAAAAGTTATAAAATAATTTTCTACGGATGATTGAATAATGGATAAAATTAAAGATTTAATTTTAATCAGTTAAGACGTATTAATAGTATATATCAAAAAATTTAAAAGAAGCCCTATATAATTTCACTAAATATAAATTTAATTATTAAAAGGAAGAGCGCAGTTTTAATTCGTTTATTAAAAATTTCTTATTCTTATACAGTACATTGGAATTTTTTGCAATTTTATCAAACATATTTAAACATTTTATATACTGTACTTAAGTGTCCTCACGCAGAGGTAACAAGCTTTGTAAAACGTGAAGTTCTAAGCTGTCAATGGATCGTTTTCCTCAAGTGATCATCGTAATGTCATATTTATAAATTTTATTCTGATTTATTTCATATAGAATTTTCCTTATAACAACTTTATTTCAGTATCTTTGCCGATACTTTTGTTTTTTTCTATACTTTGAGGACATTGAGTATACTATATTCGCAGAAACTGCGATGTTTAGTCGATGACGCTATTACAAAATCAAATCTGATAATTTTTACAACTGAGAATAATAATGATTTTGATATTTATATTTTTTGATCAGGTTAGTAGATCCTTCAACTAATATCTTAAGTATTAGTTTGATCCCCTTTTAAAAAAAAATATTTTTTTTGGGTATTGCTCCTAATTAAAATAGTTTTCTTGTCCATTCGGATAATAAAACTACATTAATTAATGTTTATTTTAATTGACAAAACAGTATATTCTTCAGATAATTTCTTAGATTAATAATAAAATAAATGCAACAATTAAACTTTAAAGCTACAGTTAACAATATATTACTTCAATAAAAAAAAAATTACATTCTTTTTTAATTATATAATTATTGACGTTTTAAAGCTTTAAAAAGGAGAATAATTAAAATAATAAAATATTAATTATTTTTAATAAATGATATTTTTTAAACATAATTTTTATAGGATTTAACTGGACTTTAATATAAGTAAGGGAAAAAATATATATTGTGAATGATTAATTTTAATACGGATTACTGAAATTATCGAGAGAATTATTACTTTTTTTCATTTTTAAGAATATTTAAAACAATAAAAATCTAAAATAATATTAATAATCCTTAAAAGACACGTTTCTTAAATTACATAAAACTCTTTATATATATATAGATATATCTAAAAAAATTACAAAAATTAATTAATTATATTTTTATATTCTTAATTAAGTTAAATGATGATAATCTTTAGATTAATCCTTCAAATTAAACGGAAGATTGACATGAAAATAAAATACAATTTAACTGTCTCTCTCTCTCTTTTTTTTTTATTCCTTCCTCATATTTATCCTTCGGAATTGTAACTTGGTGAAGGATTCTTCAACGCCCACTGAATTTATTGATTGCTGGGTGAAATATTTTCATATAGTTTTTCTAAGGTATCGATACTTCATTAAAATATAATTAAAATATATTTATATATAATTCATAAAATTACATAATGATACTATTTTTTTGATATCTACATGCAAAATATCAAATTTAAAAATAAATTGCGACCAATAATCGTTAAATATATAATAATATAGGAATCGAGAGAGTAATGAGTGACGATATAAAGATGAGTCGTTGTTATCGTCATTTTTCTTTCATCTCTTATAGTAAGTTGAGAAATGTGAAACCAAAAGTGGATGCCTGATTAGTAAGACGTTGTATAGTCTTACAGCACACTAACAGTGACATTGTGTGCTTTTACCAAGTGAGAAAGGTCGTTTTATTGATTTTCCAGCCAGTTTATTTTTAGTAACGTTCTGTATGATTGAGGATTGTGAGTAGTACTAAACACCATAAGGTAACTGCGTATACCTGCTGAGTAATCAAATTCTACCAGGTAATTTTCCCCCTATTCCATACAATAATTACAAAGAGTTCGTATAACGTTTAACTAATCTAGAAAGCTATTTTGTTAATTTGCACAAAATAGCTTCTCACACGTATACGGCCATTATCCGGAGTGCAAATTAAAACGTCAAGTCATATTTTGACGAGTGTTGCTCTAATTTCTCTATTTTTATTCTTGGCAAAAGTCAACCCATTTTGTGGAAATTAATTGCAACAAATGCAGTGTTAAAACGTTTTCTTTTACTGAAACTTAAACATGGATATAAATTTAAAGCCAGCTTCAATGAAAACGTTTCCGATAAAAAGACGCGAGTCTATCAAAATAAATAGCCCATCGCTCTTCGTGACTCCTCTTTTTTTTTTTTTTTTTTTGATTACCATAATTTCTTTATTGCTTTCCTGTCACCGTCCCAAATCGAGCTTATATAAGATAACTCCCTTCTTCCTGTCAACGAAATAATAGAATTATAGCCTTTTATATTTGCTTATCAAGATATAAAGCTCTACTTTCTCTAAATAATCCTTTAAATTTGTTTTTAGGAAAGAATAATGTCGTCGTAGCGAATCGTTCCTCGAATCATACATTCAGATGCATTTTTGTTTTATTTTTATAGCTGGTAACACGCAAAATATAAAAATTTTAAAAAAGTACACTGGTTATGATAACGAATATTATATGCGAAATTTTCTTATTTGTAGTTAGAATGTCGGATCTTTTTGGGATTTGGTGACACGAAAATACACTAAAGAAATGATATCTATCGTCGCAGGACAATGAAAAATGATAGGCCATTCTGTTTTGTTAGACACTTCATATTTCCCAACATAGTAATCCTCTCTCTCTTTCTCTCTTTTCTCGTCCTTTCATCGAGAATTAATGATGTCGATAAAACCTGTAATGCATATGGCGCAACATATCTCTTATATGGCAACTACTTACTTTTATTATGGATATGTCTGTAAAAACCGCTATAAAGTAACGTTAATTACGATTTTATTAAAACGCGGAATGCGTGAAAGGATCGCGTATATATTTCTTTGTTTTCTTTTAATTCGTTTTAATGGGAAAACAGGCAGGGGAAAAAAAGAAAAGAAAATTATTTTCAGATTGTTAGTGGTAAGTAGCGTAATGGTTCCTGTTCAAAAATAGTAGTTTTTGGTGTCTCCATCTGTTGGAGGAAATTAGATACAAAAATTATTTCGATGCCAAACAAATCTTAAAATTTTCCCTTTCTCAAACGTTGTATTAAAATAGATAAATGCAAATTTTCGTACCTTGTAAATTTTCCAACGAAAACGGACGTAAGTTTTATCGAAAACAAACACGGTTTTCGGAATTTTCGAAAAGTTTTCTAGATATATACCACCAACTTTGGTTAATTAAGTTTGAACGATATTTGGTGGAAAGCGGTCAACAACATCGATGGTCACTTCAGAAACACAAGCTTGTAATCGTGTAATACTACTTGCGAGCTGCCAGTTTTGTATCCGTGAAGTTAATGATAGCGAACTAACAGCAATGAGAAAAATAAAATGATTGATTAGGTTAACTCTAACATTTTCCTCTAATAAACATATTCTAAATTTGGATAAGATATTTATTTTTCCTCCTCCTCCTCTTCCTTCTCATCTCGTTAACGATATTTTCGATACCTGCAATCCTTGTTTTTTTATTATAAAAATATAAAAAGTTTATCGCATTATTTATAACATTGTTTTCGTCGCATTGCAAACATCCAAAGGCGATTCAATCAGAGAGGGACGAAAATTCACAAAATTTGCAATCGAGAAGGGGAAAACAATGTTTTTATTTATATAAAAATTAACTTTTAACAATAATTTTCGTGTTCGTTTAGCATATATTGATTTTTCCTTGACAGACGTTCGTTTATCGAGTTTCAGATGACGAATGTAGCTAAGGCAACTAGGGAAATTCTTATTTCTCTTCCAGCCATTTACGTTAAAAGTAACGCAATTAAATGTATTTACCATTTTTTTAAAAATTATTTTTCACTTTTCGACATGCGACATCAAAGTTGCTGCCTTAACGAATACCGAAAGAAAAATTTTCGTTTCGCGCCCGTTGACTAATTTTACTTCTGATATCTTTTAACTCGATAAGGGTGTTGTTTCTTAATTATAAAGACAAACAAGTTGTTTTGTGCAGGTCGGTGTAGTCAAGTACAAGTTAGTGCAAATGTAGTGCGTTGTCAGGGTAACATTGACGTCACGTGACTGATAGTTCTGCAAGAACCGCACATGTTGCTACTGTAGCTGCATTCACACCTGAATATTCAATGCTTCGCATTACTGCCACTTGTTGAGAAAATTGGCAGCGTCGAATTAAGCCGCTAACTGATTTCAACAGACTAAAATATTCATGTTTTATTCTCCAATTCATAAATATAACAAGCGTGATAGAATGCTAGCATTCATAATTACCAGCGATAACTTATACGTGTTGATAATTTACGTTTCATTAAAACAAAACGGTTTTCAGAATTAAACGGATTTATTGTTGTTATTCTTTGTTATAAATTGTACTTGTAGATCAGTCGTGTTTATTTTATCTGTACTTAATTAACTTAGTAGGAGATAGTTTTATCTATTAGTAGCATCCTTTGATTATAATGACCCAACCCGCTGCGAGAAGAAATTACATTTTTAATTAGTTGTTTTGAGTAATTTTCTTTCCCACTTTCAAGTGCTTACTCTATATCGCACTTTATACACCTATGCACATGCGATATGATATAAGCACTCGTCTAGAACTGGAAATCTATTTAAGTACACATCATTTTATTAAATTAATGCCCTCTTCTTTCCCAGATTGTTGACAGGTGGTTGGAGATATAATTAAATAATTTTAAATGAATAAATTAACCTTATGTGTGTTAAAATAATGCATTTAAATTTAATATTTTTGTAGCATTTTAGTATCATATTTTTATTTTAGTAAAAATTACTTTTTAAAGTCGAAAAATACTTTAATTATGTGCCATTTAAAAGTATGAAGATCTAGAAATATTTTTTCTTAATAATTAAAATAAAGAATTATTTACGAGGTTAAATTTTTGGATATGTCGAAACTGTTATTACTAAGGAGGAAAATTAGAATTTTTCGGAATTTTTTAGAATGTTACCAAATTTTTCGAATTCTGGAAGGTTACGGATTTTTGGAAACTTTTTTCGGGTGTTGGCTATAATATATCCGAATTAATGCTCAAAAATCTGTAATTTTGTATAAAATTAATAAAAAATCGGTTTTGAAAAAATCGATTTTATTGATTTTTTCAAAACAATTGCCAATTTTGGAAAAAAAAAAAAAAATTTCGCTAAAATAAAAAATCACTAAGTAAAGAAAACTTACTAGCAAGAAATATTTCAAAAATTATTTTTATAATTCATTTTTTTGTACGAATTTTTAAGAAAATTCACTTACATTAATGTTGAAATAATGTGTAACATATCATAGCTTCAATATTTTCTTAACATTGAATGTAGAACTGCACCGTTTCGATAGAAATTCAAACAGATATCGAATATACTGTACATTATTTAAGTCTTCAATATCTCTACTAAATTATTTTTTTCAGCAGATTAGTGCGCTATTTTTATACATTCAAAAAAAAATTTTAACTAAAATGGCATTTCAGTATTGAATACTGTTACAGGAACTCGTGTAGCATTTCCTTACATCACCAAGAAAAGAAACTCTGAGAAAGCATGGATAAGTGAGGATCAAGATATCTCACGTTGAATTGTGTTTTCAAAAAAATGACAGATGTGTGGTGAAATACATATAAAAAAATGTATCGTGTGGAGAAGAATATGTTTAAAATATTTCGATAAAAACTCGCAGTTATCGGTTATGTTTTGCTGCAATTACATGTGGATTATCGACGATATTCCGATGCGAAATGATAGAAAGCTGTCATTGTTCGAAGGCATAACGGTTTGTTGGTCATCGGGAACAATTTAAACGCATCAAAATTAGCATGATTGAATATTTGTTGAAGGTAGTTATCAGACTGCTGTCCATCTGCGTTAACGCGTGATACACGAGTTGACGTTGTTGACATCGATTACATTCGGCCATAATATCGAACTGCTGCTGAATAAAGCATAAAAGAGTGACATGTTAGTTTTACGTTCGAAGATCGATATCAATAAAATCAAAATCTAACATTTTATTGAAAATTCTAAAATTCAATTGAATTTGCTATATAGAAAGAAAGAAAAAAAAAATTCGATTCGAGAAACCTAAAAAAAATTTTTTTTTCTTCTTTTACAGTTTCGATTTTCTTCTCAGTCGTGAAGTTTATAAGAAGGGGAAAAAAAGGAAATCTCTGTCACAGTATTATTAATTCTTAAAGAATTAATTGTAATTTAAGTAGTGGATACGAAACTAGTTACAAATAAGTTGAATAAATTACTACATCCATCTTCATCCGCAGTTAATTGCTCCATTAAAGTAAAAAAAAAAGAGAGAATAAGAAATTGAAAAAAAATCTATAAAAACAAAAATTCGCCATTTTGAATCAGTGTACGATTCAAATTACGCATTTGAGATTTGAATTTTTTTTTTTCTGTTAAGCCGAGAGGATCTTTATTTCCATATAAAGTTTCAAAGTCGATAATAAATTAAAGAAAAATATATTCCGATTTAACAGAATTAAAGTCAAATGCAAATATTGGAATATTTGATATCGTTTACGATTTGAATAATAATAATAATGCAAATTATTTTTACGCGAATTTTATTTTTATAAATTGTGCAGCGGGTGTCTTAAAATTTCGCCACAGTAAGAAAAACATTATTTAAGAAAATCGATAATGACCATGCTTAAATTATGACTCGAAAAGAGATGATAACTAACAGTAGCGAAGAAATATATCAAACATCAATTCTGCGATCCAATACGAAGAGATTTCGTGTGATTTTCGTACGCCAGCTTGTTGATTGGTATACAATTTTACATTTTTCTATATATTCTAGTTACGATTTGTTAAAAAAAAATAATGCAAAAATATCAATAAGTTTCTTTTCTGATGCGCTGCAATCTCTACGACAGTTTCGGCTTATCGTTTTTTTTCTTCTTTCTTTTATACGGGATTACTTGCTATAAATGCGACAGTTTCTCTTTCTTTGCGAAGAATATTGAAGCGCAGTTTTAAATACTATAATTAACGATAGAAAAACGGGAATAAAAATAAGCTAATTAACTAAATTCGGTCGAAACAAACTTCAATTATGTATAATTAGTGAGATTTTTAATCATCGTTTATCTTTATCGAACTAGAGACGGGTGTGGCAAATAAGAAACAACAATTCTTTGTTTGCCTGACGCAGAAAACCGAAAGAAGAAAAATTGCTGAAACCGTACAATGTTGCTGAACCGTAACATTTCTAACTGATCTGGTCGTTTCGACAATATGCCACAGCTATCTAAGCTAAGTCGAAATTATATTCGAGAAAACATACCGAACGATGTTCAGAGAAAAGTAATTTTAAGTAAGTTAGTTGATTATATTAAAAACTGAATTAATTTTTGTGATCTAAACTAATATATAGCAAAAACTCATAGATTTATCGTCCGGATTACTGAAATGAAACCGTTTCGATGCAGATTCGAGCAATAAAAAGTATTTAAAATCCAGTATTAAGAATATTTATAACGAAATAAATGTTTCTGTATATTTTTTAGACATTTTAACCATTATAAAATATTAATTTAATCATAAATAGGCAATATTTATCTATGGAAAAACTAATACATGCTATAATAAAGTCCTATATTGTACTTATAATAAAATAATAAAGGAAAGGGAGAACTAAAATCAAGAATTTTATTTCAATTTTCTATCCTGATAAAGTGATAGCCGGATTTTAGACATCTTACTGAACTTCACTGTATTAATTTGCATAATATACTTGCTTAGTTGTTAATATTCTTATAAATCTTTTTAAAATCTATTCAAATATAATTAAATATAAGTAAAACAAATTAAAAAAATAAAATAAAATGTTAACTTGGACTTTATAATTTGCTCGAATCTTTCCGAAAAATAAAATTGATGATGTCGTGAGTTCATATTGACTTTATAACAGCATACTCTTTCATCGATTACAAAAATAAATACCTATAAAGTTTTCATTTATAAAAAAATAAAAAAAAACTTTATCATTTCCGTATAAATATCGGATTAAAAACAGAAGATTGCGATAATAGTCTCCAGTGGAGAAAAATTAGCTCATATGAAGCAGCAAAACAGTCATTACAATTAGCGGACCGATAAAGATCACGTCAGAAAAAGATTGATAAGGAAGTCGTTATGTTCTTCTTTTCTTTACAATAAACTCTGCTTATGCATCGATTATGAAGTGGCGAAGGAAGTTACCGCATGATCAACGTTTTCCAGACCTATCCATTAGGATGAAGGACATACCTTTTGTTACGTTATCCCGAAATAGGTTATTTATATATCTGCTGATTAGTAATACCGGGACAATTGTCGATTGTTCGACTAAGTAGAAAGTTAAGTTATGTTACCGAATAAAAATCCGGATGGGTAATAAAAAAAAATATTTTTAATCAGCAAATATAATCCAAAAGCATAAAGATTAAAACAGCTGTCATTCAACTGTGAATTAAGTTTCATCTTTTGACAGCTGTTTAGAATGTTAATCTGGATTTTATGTCCTGTTAGATTCAGGAACATCTATTCAAATTTATACAATCTTCTCATATTTCGAAGAATAAATAATAATAACAATAATTTCTTTTCGTTTTCATCGAAAATATATTTATAGAAACAACTTACTTCGATGACAGGTTAATAAAGACTTTTATTACAACGTGTAGTAATTTACCTTTTAATATGCTATTTATTACCAAAATTTGAGATGATGGAGTTGAAAATTCGGACTTAAACGATGTAAATTTATACTATTTCGTTGAATATATACAATATGAATCAAATTTATTTCACACTTTGTCGATAAATGTCATCTCGCTTTACTCGTTCCTTCAGATTTTACTCTCATTCGAATGAATTGATATATATATATTCAAAATTTTCTTTACGTAATCACGAATTTATCTGATTCGAGTGAAAAATAAATAATTTTAAAAATGGACAATCAGTTATACAAATTTCTAAAATAATAAAGAAAGATCTTATTCAATAATTTTGTATATAATGTTCAAAAATCAGATCGACAAATTTGCTTGTTATGTTTTTTTCTTGCATTTTTTTTTAATTCATTAATATAAAGAATTATTTAAATTGCAAATTTGAATATAAATTGAATTACTTTCTATCTGCGTATTCTGTTTGGAAATTCATATTTAAATTTAAAGTCCACACAATTTCTTTTCATATTATTGCAGTTGTCTGAAGAACGTCTATAATAATAAATGGTTGTAATTTATCATGGCATTTCTATCATGGGATTGTGGATTATGCTCACTTTATCAAATATAGATTTTCTTTGGCAACTTTTCTCGACTCGTTAGTATTTTGTTGTCTGCTTTCTGTTAAAATTTCATCATAAATTTGAATATTTCAGTTTGATTTTCTTTTTAATTTGCAGCGCGAATTCGATTTGAACGCATTGTTCTTTAAAATTCTTTCATTTAAAAATTCAAGAATTTTTTCTTTCTCTTTTTTTTTAATTTTCGTCCTTTTTTCTAGCATTTTTTAAATCAAGTTTTGTTGTTTAACGTGAATTGTGTAAAGATATAAAATATTTATTTGATTAAAAAATGCAATTTAAACTTTGAAACGTTTAAATTTTTACAGTTTGCATCGATGTCAAAATTAAAGAATAAAATAATAATTAATTGCAAAGAAATAATTATCATTTTTAAAGATAAAATTTTCTGCCAATCATTAAATTATCATTATTATCTTTTGGTTATTAATAACTGATTTTTTTTTCTTTTTTGATATATTTCCCTTGATGTTACCGAATTTCATAAACAACTGAATTATTAAATAAACGGAAGCATAACCACATTTTAGATATCATATATTAAAAATATAAAGTCATATCGAGCAAAAAGTATCCCTTTGGGAAAAATCAGATAGGTTCATGATTATATAAAGAAAGAAAAGAAAGATAATCTTGAAAGAAGCTTTCTCTCGTAGATGAGGAGTTTACTTCCTGTATTATATTCTCCCCTTGACAATTCGTGTTGGAAATGTCGTTAATTTTCGTTGAAAGTTTAATTGTTGTCCTGAAACTTCTGATAAACATGTCAGACATAACATATAAACATAAAAATAACTGTTGACGACATTTAAAATTAACAGAAATGAATGCATAAGATTATCTTGGAGAGATTTTACTTTGGCTGTTGTCACTCAATAACATTGCGTTTAGGTTGAATCTAAATTGTCTGATAAACTATAATATTCGTGTTTTTGTTAATTTTTGCAATATAATATATCTTAATCACCAGCAGAAGCTGTAAATAGTAATATATAAACAAAATAAAAAAACCAACAAGTGAGTGGCAGCATTTCAAGTAAAATCTTACTGTGATAGATACGTTTCACGCGATTTACATCAAAATTTGCCGCACATATCGCGTATTATTCTCGATAACTAGTTGCATTATAATGTTTAACGGTTTAACGAACATAAAGACACTGTTTTGTATTATTTTAGTCAACCATAAGTCAACTAAAACTAACCAAAGTTGCTGCACAAAATGAGATTAAGATGGACAGAAAATTAGATTGTCATAATCAATATACCAGATGGGAATTTATATTATCATATTAAAACAAACCGTTTTATTTATTAATTATAATAACTTAATATAAATTTTATACCATTTACAATGACAGTAGAGTACGCTAGATTGCTTAACAAGTTTTTAAGCGGTTTCTAAATTTTCCTTCCTCCATTTTTTTTTTTTTTTTTGTTTTTTAAATCTTGAATCGCAATAAAAGTCGCGGCCGATAACGTCAAATAAATACTGATAAAAAAATATACAGTTTTAGAGGGTAGCTGTTTTCTAGAAGAAAATTTTATTACTCTTAAACTGAAACAAGGTATCTTTTTCTTAAACCGAGTTTCTTTATCCATTCTCCTATAACTACAATAAAAAAGTCAATAAAATTAGAGAGACTGTTTTAGAAGTTCGAACAAAGTTTTCATTAGGAAGTCTATTTTAACACAAAATAATCTTATTTTAAAATTAAAATTAAAAAAAAAAAAACATTATGGATATTTATTTAAGATTGGCATATTCTCAAAGAAACTTGTTATAAAGTCAATAAGAACCTAATTAAGAAAAATCTAAATGAGAATTTATAAGAAAAATTACTGATTGAAGTTAAAAAATTTAGATTTCATTTTAATATTAAAAAAAAATTCTTATGAGTGTCGTAATTAAATTTCGGTTTACGTTTGATTTCCACGAAGTAATAATTATTTTTCCTATTTTTTTTGTAACAAAATGAAAACTAATTCATACGTTAAACCAATATTTGTCTGATATTTAATATGAACTAACAGAATTATTATTTTTTTAAAGAAATAATCGATGAATTTTTCTCAATTATTTTCACTTTAAGTGCGTTGTTTCCAGAGCGAAAATTTTCGAGATTTTTTACTCTTTAGAGATGCTTAATATATTTAATTATAACTTTAAATATTTTATGATAGATAGGAAAATAATTTTCTCCCAAGCCAATACTTTCGAGATCATTTGCCAGGCATTTTTTTTAGATCTCACTCTGTTAAAATGCCTTTCGGTAAGCACTTTCTTTATTATAATATGGGGAAGGCTTTTTAAGTGAACTTGAATAATATTTTTATTACTCTAAGGAGAACAAACTGCCTCTTTTTAAATTTTTGTTCTATTTTTTACTGCTGTTTATAATACTCATTTAATGATAATTATAATGCGATTCTTTTAGCAGATTTAGCTTTAATTACTAAAATATTTTTCCCACGATAAGGCTTCCCTTATTTGTTTATTATTTTTCCTCATGAATTTATGCAAAATTGGAAAACATTTTTTGCCTATGTATTGTAACGAGAAAAAGGAATTTTTTAATCAAGTGTTTGTTTACAAATTTTATAATTAGTGGAGTTTAAACTGGCAAAGAAAAGAAATTATTCTCACGCTTGAATTTTATCAACTTTCCTTTGTAGAAGAATACTTCGCACACTTGAAATTTTTGTCGTTAACGTTAGAAGTTCAGTCAATGCTTGAAAAATTTTAAGTAGAAGCTTAAGAATGTTATCTAAACAGCATTTCTATGTATTCGATCTACTTTCATTTGGCAATTTCGAAACATGAAAAATCTCAAGTTTCAAAATAGTAAAATCAGCGAATCGTCCATGAATTTCTATCACTCGCGGCAATTCGTCCTGTATTAAGAACTAAAAATACATTTTTTTTTTTTTTTTTTTTTAATTATGTTTTCAAAAATTTTAAATATCAAAACATTATATACTGTTAATTAATTTTTTTATATTTGGCTTCTGAATTTTTTATATTTGCAGAGTAAACAACATTCAGGAAAATATATTTATATGAAAAATATTGCAAGAAAAGTTCATTCTCGATTTATTTCTGAGGTATAAATTATTTAAAATTTTAAAAAATTATTGATTTTTTTAAATAATGGATATATATAATTTCATTTTATAAGCGAGTGTTTAAATATTCAATTTTAAAGTAAATATTTATACTTATCTATAAGTCATACATTATTTTTAAAAATTCTTTTAAAAAATTGATTAAATATATCTAAAATCCGATTTGAAAACAGAATTAAATTAATATCTCGTTACAGAATTTTTATTCTTCTTCCTTTTTTTTTTTTTTTTAAGTTGCAAAAAGCTAAACATAGATTCTAATAGTCGTTCGCTATTATTTGCGTGTTTATATATACATATATATATATATATATATGCAAGTAATTTTATTTCTATATTCATATAATTATAGATTTACTAGCGAATTTAGTATATTTGATAAAAGATATTGAGACATTTTATTCAATTTCGTCAAGGAAAATTTTGCTAATTCGATAAACAGGCGAGCAAAGCAAACAGATACAATTTCTGCACTTAGAGTTCTTCCATACTTTCAGTGATTATGTTTAGCCATTCAATAAAAATCTTCTATCACTTTTCTACTCAGCTTAATTGATATATGTTCTGGGAAAAAAATAGAAAAAACCAACTCGCATTTACTAAGCAGGTTTCAAGCGATTGTAACTTATGAAAACATTTAAGAAGAAAATGCTAATTTTTGCGGATAAATTTGTCGATGAATAACATATTTTGCTTTCATGTTATTTATTCATATGTAAAATTTCTTATCTTATTTTGCGTGATTAATAACATTAAACTCGAGTCCCTTTGTGTTTTATTGTTTTCTTCTAAACGGTGGAAGATTAAACAGTTCGAATAAATATTTACTGCTCTTGGCTAATACCACATGTTGGATTTTTTTTTTAATGAAAATGTGCATTTTTCGTGATAACTTTTTATTGATTTTAAGTAAAAACGAAGAAAAGAAAACAAGTTTCGTGTTTGAAACTAATTATATGTTTTATGAGAAAGAAATACTTAGAAAATACTGTGCATACATGGTATTAAAATGCTATTTATACAATAGCATATATATATTAACGTCCAGAATATAGTTATTAATAATTTTACGTGTAAAAGAGTTTGACTAAAGGTTAACTTGTAGTACTATTATTATTATTTTTAATATTTTTATACATTTTTTTTAAATTCGTTAATTTGCTTATCTAAACTGTCCTAAGTAGGATTTTTCTCCTCGCTATACAAATATTATTTTTGGAATTGGATGCAAACAGATAATTTTTTTTCTGCACTACTTAAAAATGATATTTTACCCATAAAAACACGTGAGAGTGTTTACTTTTTAGAATAAAATCCAAGGAAAAAAATTTTCATTAAGCTACATTTTCTAATTTATTTTCGAAGGATCAATATCGTTTTCTTCTACAGCACTTTTCTATACTTTAGCAGCAAATTATCGATACGTAATGTTAAATAATAAAAATTTTAGAATTTTAAAAATGACATAGAAAGTTAGTCAGGAAAATATTTGTGCAAACTGCGTGTATACGTATTATAAAAGTGCATTATTCAACAGATTATGGAAGTAAAACATCATTATTTTTTCTCGTAAGTAGCCAGGAGCTAATTAAGTAGAATAAGCAAAAAATTGAAGAGAACAAAAAAAAAAAAAAATGTGAAAGAGCTATATCTGAAAAAGTTGGAAGTTGAATTATATTATTGACTAACGGCTCCGACTCTTTAAGTTATAATAGATCTGAAAATAGAAATTTTCTTTAGTCAGTGTGGGAGAATCAAAAAGTCTCAGAATAGAAATCCATTGGAAATTCCACATTAACAAATTAAACAAAAAGAAAAAAAAAAGAAAATCATTCGATTTTTATGTCATTTCTCTTTAAATATTATCGATTAAAAATTTTTTCCCTATTTTTAGTAATTTTCAAGCAAAGATAAATGTCAGTATCTCATAATTAAAACTTAAAAATAAAAAAAAAATCTATTTTGTGTAAACTATTTCTTTAAATGGCTTCTGAGATTAGATAATATAAGATAAATGATTTTAATGGGACTTAAATTTATAAAGGTTAAATTTCTGGTTATATATTTTACGTTTAATAGTTTATCTTTTGGGAAAAATTATGGTCTGGTGAACTGTGCCTTACTGCTATTCATATATATACGTTATTTATTTTACTGCTATTGAAACTACATCAAATAAAAATAAACATAAATTTCGAACGAACAAAACGGTTGTTTATTTTATATATATACATATTTTTTTTTTAAGTGTTGGAACTTTTAAAATTAGAAAAAAGTATTATAGAAAAATTTGTCGAATGCTCAAATATAATTAACGAAATATTTATAAGATTTTCTAGAGCAAATAAATGAGATCTGTGAGCCTAGATATGACCTCAATCGAACGGTGACCTTTAATTCCAGATCGCATTACAAGTCTTATTTGTAATATTAGGGAATAATGGAGATTATGTAGAGTTGTTTGAAGGTCGATCGAATGCAAAAACAGATAAAGGAGAAAAAAATAGAAATAACGAAAAAAGATACCGAAGAGTTTTAACTGGACGTCTTTGAGAGTGCAAAGAATATAATTTTCGTGACGCAAACACAAAGTAACGTTTCTATAGTTTTAATCCCATGATAACTAGAATAATTTATGGTGACCTCTTTAAAAATTTCTCTCTAAAAAATATAATGCAAGCTGTACGGGATTGAAAGAATTTTTCCAGTTCAAAATTGAGTTTTATCAAGATTTAAAGCATATCTTTTTTAAAAGTATTCAAACTAGATTAAATAGATATTTCTTAACAATCTTCAATTAGATTAAGTTTCTACTTAAATTAAATTTTAATATTTTTCTACTTGAAATTTTCTGTTTACAATAATAACCTGTTGAGAGATTGCACGGCGCACAACTGAATGTTTTATTTTTGCACAAATACTTAAATTACGTAAACACATTTAAGTAAATTCTGTCTGAATAAATGTTAAAAATTATTTATTATAATAGAAAATAACGCGTAAAACTTGATTATCTTCGAAATGTTTTTATGTATTAGCAGATAAATGCAAGATTTAAGCACAAATCGTAAAAATCTCTAACTTTCTATTTTATATATGATAATTAATCTGTTATGGAAACTATTGATAATTTTATAAAAATTAAATTATTAAAGATGATATTTATCACTATAATATGGAAAAATGTTAATCAATAATTTATAATGGTTAGGTTACAGCATCATTAATTTAATTTTTCAGTGAAACCAGCTTAAAGTTTCTAAACCGAGCGACAAAACATCGTTCAGTGATGAAGTTTATGTTTACATTTTGAGAACTGATGATAACTAATGGCAATAATAAATTATTTTTCGTATAAATAAAGCACGTAACGTTAATACTAATGACGTTTAACTTCTTTCACCTCATCATCATTATTATTATTAATAAAATTAATAAGATTATTTAAGTTAAAATGTATCAGATCTTGGAAAGACTTTTCATCGGTTCTAAATTTAGATCAATTAGGATTTAAATGGAATTGTTTGCTTTGCAATCAACCTCTGCCCTGATACTTTACAGAAGCTGGAAATTTCGTTTTTCGTTTATTTACTTTCTAACGGTTTAATTTTAATTGGATTCTGCATCCGGTTACAAAAGAGAGAGAGAAAGAAAGATGTGCCGCGCGAATTTATAAGCTAAAAAAATATATTTGTTTAATTTTTTTAAATTAAAATAGCGATTATCTTCGTATATAAAGCGAGTCTTGAAGTGGGCGCACCTAAAAGTACTTTTGACATTTAACTGCAACCGGTAGACAATAATTTATTCAATGCATTTTTACTTTTTCCCATCACGACGTTCAAAAATCTTATTATTTTTTTTTATGTTATTATTATCATTCGCTATTAATTGAAAACATTAAAATAAAAATTTTTAATTGATATAAAAATTCTTGTTCGATACGATAACATTGATTGTTAAACAGGATATTTAACTAAGTTATTAAGCATGTAAATGCATAATATACTTCCCAAATTAGCTTTATACTAATTCAAAACGGGTTAAATTTCTGAATGATTAAAGTCAACAGTTCTCTGATTTAAATATAAACTTATATCGATCACATCAATCGTTATGCAAATATTATTTAATTAAGTTCATACTTTTAAACCATTTGTTATAGTAAGATAAAATTAAAATTTTGTTCCTTAAGTGCTACAGATATTTAAGAAAGTTTGCATCATAACTAAGTTTACATTGGAAGCGGGACAAAAACATAAATCAGCTTTCTACTCGCATTTTTCTCAAGAAAACATAAGAAACACGTATTTTTCTGATATTTACGTAACGCTCAAAAATAAAAAAGTATAATTAAATGTTAGATAAATAACATTAAATGATAATTTTAGTTTTTAAATGTATTTTTTTCTTGAAAATTTTACTCTTTAGATTGATAACATTAAGCTGGTTAGCATAATTTAGATAAATTTATAAGGAAAAAAATATATATATATTATAAATTAGGATCGAAGTAAATAAAAAAAATTTACAATTTTGGGAATTTGATCCGGAAATTTTTAACGTAACAATTCGGATCAAACTGATGGCGATCGAAATACAAATCCAAATTTGAACGGTGAAAGAAAACACATGTTGCTATTGTACAACAGATCGAATTGTCGAAACTCGGTCTACAACTCACCTCTTGTTTACACGACTCTCGTAAGTCTACAGAAGATTTTATAGAATCCCATCCAAGAGTTGTGTTGACACTTCAGACGTAGAAAATGTGAACGAACGAACGTACTGTGCATGCTAGATATAGAGCACACAGCTTCAGTGGAGAGTACAAAACATCGATCAGCAACTTCACGACATCATGCCGCCTGGCGGTGCCTAATTGAAGTGAACTTCTCATTCACATACTACATTGACTTCATTATTTTCCAATTTCCAAATAGCAAAATCTATTTTTTATTCTTACTTTTCTTTAAATTAATGATGATAGAATGAGTTCAAAGTGATGCAATCAGCAGATTACTTATTATTTTTAATTCTGTATTATTTTGCATTCATTAAATACATTTGAAAGGAGGAAAAAATATTAATAATACTTCTGAGGATAAAATTTCTAACTTGCATGGCAAAAAAAATAAAAATGTCAGAAAACGCTAATAAATTATTAGTGACATAGAAAAATGTGTTTTTCATCTTTAAAAATTGTACTGATGAGTTATAAAATTTTAAATATCTAAGAAAGATGTAGTCAACATATTTATAGTTATAAAAATAAAATTACATTAACATTACTTCATACCCATTCTTCATCTCTTCTTGCTCATTTATAGCGCTATAAATGGGCGTATTGTCGATATTTTTAGGTATTATCAATAAATAAGATTTAAATACGGAATATTATACATTTTTTGCATTCAAAATATTATTTTTAAGTCGATTTCTGTTTAACGTTTTACTTCAAATAGAACGTGCCGTAAGAAATACTTTGAAAGAATCTATAGAGTAACTCGAGATAGACTGAAACTACTTGGGCAAATAGATTTAACATTGTGAACTTTCTTTAATCATTCTTTGTCATGAGAATAGCATCATTTTGATCGATTTATCACCGGGATAATAAATGGAACTGGAATGAAGTAATGCAGAACGTTCTACAGGTCGTAAATGGTTTAAATGGATCATATCTGAACGTTTCAATAGTTATTCTGCAGAAATTATCGAATTTTATAACCATAGAAACAGTTATAGACGATTATATGCGTGATTTATATTTGTGACGATGCTATTTATATTCTATCATTTATAAATCAGAATAATTTATCATATTCTGATGTTACTTGTGAGAATGGTCGTTCTGGACTGAAGCGGTTCAAAGTTGAAATTACTTCAAGAGGAATTATATACAATAAATCTGGATGTTATTTTACATTATATAGAGTTAAGTCCAATACTAATCAGTGCTGATGATCTAGAGCAAAGTTTTGAGATATATAATTCATTTCAGATAACACTGCAAGCAAGATTATGCATAGTATTCGAGGATAATTCTGTAATTCGGAGTAGGAATTCAGAAAGTTTATGTCTAATTTAACATGATCTACGTACGCAATAGAGGTCAAACTCGAGCTATAGATTGCGATCTATCATTGATTGAACATCATAGCGTATGGATCTAGTTAGGAGAGATACCTTTCCTTGTAATCTATCAAGTTTGTCGACAGAATACATATATTTCATTTATTTTCTTGTCTCGATATTTGTCTGTTCCAGTTATTGAATAATACCGAACACGTGGCATTCGTCATATTGCCAAGAATGCAAGGAGCAGTAAAGATTGATATTTTATTCGAATTTTTTTTAACATAAAGACACTGTACTTGTAATTTTATAACTGGAACCGAACGGATAAAAAATAAGCAACAGAACAATCCAAAATTTTTCTACTGTAGAGATACAGCGTTTATTGGATTCAGCATCCTCGAGTTGATACTGTAATAAATAACATCTGGTTGACTTAGATTCCTCTATAAATTCTTTGGAATGGTACTAACTTTCGAATTACTCAGTATTTACATCAATTTTATATTAAAGTATAATTATTTTTCAAATGACAAAATGAAAATTAAAATTCATCCTCAAAATTCATGAAAAAAAAGGAATGAACGATTCAGAAGTCATCAAGAGAAATTATAAAAATTCCTTTGCTAAAAAGCAAATATTTTATATAAAAATAATTAAAATCTTTCGGGAAAGATATATTGAATTAGATTTCTATATTTTATAATATTATTATTATTAATTTATTAACCAGATTTATAGTGAAGAAAATCAGATGCCCGTTTAAAGCAAAAATCTGGATGATAAAAATTCGTCGAAAAGTTTGTATATTCAAGAATTCAGGTCGGCAATTTTTTATTGCGATGTCAAATATCTGCCTAGCATACGAAAAAAATAACGCAGTTCATCAAAGACTTCAATTCTTCTGCTCAAATTTACAACAAAAAATTATTATTTTTTTATTTTAATACAATACAATGTTCAATATTGTATAAATGTTCTGAATATTAATAATACAATGTTACAATGTTCTGAATATTAATTAAATCTGAATAATATTTTTGATTAATTATCATAATTTACTCAACTGATTTATTTTATTTTACGAAATTCTTGACAGTAGTTTATAAAAATTATGTAAAAATCTATAAAATGCGGTATTTCAAATAAGAGATGAATTATTAAATATACATACTTGAAGACATCTTAAATTTTTCTGCCGGAAATTGTTATAAAGATATCATCGTTTATACTTAAAACTAAATGTAAACACTCTTCACTTCTACTTAATAACTAAGTTACAAAGGATGACACTCAAACTTTATCTGGAAAATTTTGTCACTAGAAAAGAGATAAAGTTCAAGTTAACAAGGTTTCTAGAAACTTTCTTAAATGCAGTTATCTTTGTTTATTTCTTTACTATCTATAAGTATTTTTTTAGTATTAGATGAGTACTTGAACTCTTTATAATTTTGGACGAAATGCAGTTACGAAACGAAATTTCGACTCTCGTTGTTACTCGATGAGAACCAATATAATAGAAAAGGAAAAAAAAATGTTCTTAAAGTCAATATTAGACCATTCTGTTAGAAGAAATGAATAAGAAACTCTTATACGAAGATTTTAATGTAAATTTTTAATTGCCATTAAAGATTATCATTAAGAAGAATGTATACAAAGATAATGTATAAAGGTTTGTATCGCTGAGTCGCTAATTATTATTATTATTTTAATACTTGAGGATGTAAACTGGAAAAGTTGATCGAAAATTTAATATAAAACTTCAGAACATGCGAAATTTTTAAGTTATTTTATTATGGACATAGCATTAAAAGTTGCATATTAAATAAATTCCTACCAATATTTTTGATAATGGCGAAAGTTTCTTGTTTAATTTCGTGTGGGATTATGATATATGGACTAGCCAAAATTTTTATCTAATAGTTACTGGAAGATAAGATTGTTTATCAGTGTTTCGTAACCAAAAAATCAGCAATAAGCTGCCAAAACTAGCTTTATCACTATTTTTCTCAATATTTTGAAGCTCGGGAACTTTTCTTTTTTTGTACTATAAGCAAAAGAAGATTAAAAAGTAAAATTACTCGTGTTATCTTAAATATTTTTATTTTTTCAAAAATTTATTGACGTAAACATTTTTACTTCTTAATTCCTTTATGCAAATTATTCGGTTGTATTTCCTAAGGATTTCACATTCAATAAAATAGAATCCATTCAGTTTTATTGAACTGGAAAATGTAGGAATTCAAAATTATTGGCCTAGAAATTTTCCCAAGGTTCTTTTAAGAACTTCTAGAAGTTTTGATTGGACATGTTTGCAGAACCGAAAGGTCTTTCTAGTGATTTTTATTCTTCAGTCATCAAAACCATTATCTTATATAAGAAAGCGTGAAGTCCAGAAAGCATTTTTGTCGTTTCTACTTCAAGTGCTCGCTATATCTCTCGATATTATCAATAAGAAAATAAACGTAAAATGTTGCTTAACTGTGTTACAGTTTTAGAGTAACGTAATAATTTAGATGTTTGTTTAATTTAATATCCTTAATATCTCTGCATTTGCGAGAGGCACGAATATTTAATAATTTAAAGCAAACTAGACACGAAAACGTAAAGGTGAGTGATGTTAAATTAAATAGGTATCAAGATTAACAACTGTATTTGCTTTAAAAATTATAACAAGCCTCTAGGAAAATAATTATATTAACAGAGTACGGATATGTCTTTGAGAATATGGAATTTAATCAAAAATTCTCAAACGTGAAATTATCCAGTATGCAGTCTGAAATATTTAATTAAGTTAATTCACATTCAACAACTTATAATTTACTTAACGATAATCACGATTGCCGAATTAAATTTTGTCAAGATTCTTTAATGCAATATAATCGGAAATTGTTAAAAATTTTCCAATTTTGGATAAGTGTTTCGATCAGAGAATTATAAAATGTATTAACAATTTACTTCATTGTTAAGTTTCAGTGAATTAATAGTAGGCCCTACTGACGTCCAGGATGTTTCTTGATCAAAGCTTTTCTAGCTTTGCAGTTTGCTCTGTTATAATCTTAATGCATTTTGATTAAAGAAAATGGGATTTGGGAAGTGGAAAAAGCAAATTATTCTAGGCAAAAATGTGTCTTCTTAAAAGTTATATAATTTTTAAGTGGACAACATTTTTGTGTACCATTCTTTGCTATTAAAAATTGTATAATTGTTAACAGCAAAGAATGAAAATTGTATAATTTTTAAGTAGATAACATTAAATTGTGCATTAACTAAGATGCAATTTCGGAGTAAAATGATATGCTGTGCTCGTTTTGCACAGCATATCATTTTACCCCGCATTTGTGCCTAAGTTCCTAATTTAAATTTATTTTTGATTTATTGTTTTGCCCACACTTAAATAATGAATAATAATTCGATTTTATTTCATTTTACGTAAGATTTTTAACTTGTAATGAGCACGTTTATGTTTTTGCTATTCTCAGTGTTCAAGAAAATGGATTTTGGGAATTGGAGACAGTAAAAATGCTATGCAAAATATAATTTTTAAGTGGAAAACATTAAATTGTACATTAATTAGGTACAATTTATAACAAACCTACGAATTTTGCACAGCATATCATATTACCCCGCAATTTATCTAGGCCCTTAATTTAAATTTATTGTTGGTTCATTATGATGCCTACACTGAAATAAGAATAATAACTCGATATGGCTTCATATTACATATGATTCTAAATTTGTAGTGAGCACTTTTATGTTGCTACTCTTCCCATTTTTCACTCGACAGAAAGGCTAATTTAAAATCAGAATATCGAAAATTCGTACATTCGAATATGATTACAATTTTCATTTATCTCTTTGAGTGACTTTGAAATTCCACTTAATGAAACATTTATAAAAATTGACTTATTAAAGTTTTATATAGTATCAAATCTATTCTATAACAAGAGATTATTGAACTTCTAAAGATATTTTTATATAGAAAACTCTCTCTATATATATAGGTCTGTATATAGAGACAAACAGATAGAAAATAAGTTATTTATATACATAACTTCAAAAGTTAACGGCCTTTAATAATATATAAGTCATCAACTAACCACTAACCTCAATCCATAATACAAAAATATTATTCATTCAGCCAATTTTGCAAACAATCTTTTATAAAGTATTATTCTTAATAATTAATTAATTTTTCAACATAATTTGCCATCTATCTTCATATAAATTTTGTTCTTATTTTCCTCGCTATATTTATATACATATATATACACATAATTCATCAAAAGTAAATTTTCTATTTTGATTTATGATTCAATTTGCTAAAATCGATATTTTCATCTCTGATAATAATTTATTTCACACGTAAAAATAATTATTATTAATTAATAATTTTAATTAAACTTTTCTTTTTATTTATATTAATAGCAGAAGTATCATTAGAGTGTCGACTATTAGTAAAGAAAAATAAAAAAAAAATTATTAATGGTAGGACATCTCATCAACGATAAACATGTATTAATAATGAATATATTAATATTTGAATTTTAATAATTTTCTAAAATTTAATTCACAGCAATGAATAAATTATATTTATTGCAGAACTTGAAATTATCGCGTTAAATATCTGAAAATTATTATTATTATTATTATATTGCAACATTGGTAACGAAGATGACAGTTTTAAATTAAAACATGTTACGTTCTCTCTATATATAGAGTGTTATCAATAAAACACTCTGTTGAACGTTACGAAACATTTTTTTAGTTTTCTACAGTCGAACTTGAACAATTATATATCATAAATTTTATTTTATTTCTGTTTAAATTTAAGCAGACAACCGGAAAAAATTAAGCTCGTTAAATATTTCAAGACGTGAATTCTTGCAATTACATCTAACAAGCAAATAACACTAATTACTCTTTAAACATAATTTAAGACGACTTTTTATTATTTAAAAATCTTAATTATTTACACGAATTGATGCGTAAATATATATATATATTTATTTATATTTTCCTCTGAAATTCACTCGTCTATATATTTTTAAAGAATTAAATTGTGTTTAAAATTTTTAAGTACGCGATATGAGCGAATACTGTAAACATGTTTATCGTGGTTATTTCTTAATTAAGTTTTATAATAATTAAATTATTGTAAAAAAATTAATAAATGATTAAATATTTAACGATATTTATTATATTTTACACTTTAAAAATCGTGCGTTATGAGAATTAATTCGATTATTAGACGAAGAAAACTTTCGTAAGAAAGTAATTATGAACGATTTAACGCGAAATAAAATTTAAAAAAAAAAAAATATGCGATTTATTCTAATTAATAATTTCAGGAAGGAAATGAAATCCATCAAAACAGACAAGAACAATTTCTATAAAATAAAATTGGTTTTAGCATAAAGTAGGAAAGACAAGGAAAGGGATCATAGCAAGCAGAGAGTAAAGCATAGTCACGAACTGCAATGAAGTGAAATTTATTACTCTGCTTTTCCTCAGTCGTGAGCGATGATTATTCAGAAAAGAGTTACTAGTTCTTTAATAATTAATTATGTTTGAGTCATGTATAATAATGTCTACTTTCGTGTAATGTAAAAAGTGGAATCGGGTGTAGAATATAATTAACTCGACTATCGTTGGAACTTCTCTAGCTTATTTAAATTTATTTTTTTAATGCAAATATTAAGATTGAAAAATGTTATTTTGCAAATTTTATAATATTGATTTAATTAATTTCAGTCGAAAATATAGTAAAAATATATTTAATTTTTATTTTAGATATTTCGGCACTTGATTTACATCCTTTGTATATATTTATATGAATTTTTAAGAAATATAATCTATGAGAATTTGGAAAATAATTAGGTTGAATGATTCATGTTTTCGGCAATGAGCTATTGCATTATTACGCGGATTTGAAAATTAATGCATTACTATGAAATAATTATTTATATCATCCATATGTAGCAGTCATAAATATTCAGTTGCTTAATTCTTTATTGAGTTCTTTATTATTCATATGAGTCTGTGTGAATAGTGGAGATTCAATATTTAATATTTCATATAATTATGTATGAATAAACTATAAAAATAACATAATAAATGGCCAATTATTTAATAACCATTATAAATATTTTAATCCTTTAAAAAACTATCAATAGGAATTTTTCTTATTAAAATTTTTCAGATTTATAAAGAAATTAAGCTAATTTCATTTAATTTTTACAGAACAAATAAAAAATATTATGCGTTTTTCATAAGAAAAATTAGTCGAGAAAATTCCAGCATTCATTCTTTGCCTTAAATGTTTTCATGTACATTGTGTTAATATTTATTACAAAAATTCGTAAAGAAAATTTAGATTTCTATCTAGAAAATATATTTTTATGTTGAAAGGTGGACGAATAATTATAAAAATGATTGATATAAATTTATCACATAATTCGCATATTTATTATCGATAATCCTCACAATATGTCATGAACAGATTTATGATAAATTATAATTAAAATGTTAACGAATAAGCTGAAACAAATTTCTTCTTTAAAAGTGAAATATTATCAATGGTTTCATTATTTATCTTTAGAAGTTTTTATTTTCTTTTAAATTATAAAAGGGCAAATCGATGTTCTAGTACAGGCATCAGAAAAACGATATCAAGCCCCATTAAAAATATAAAAGACTTGCTCATAATATTCCCAGTTGTCCGTTAAAAGCTGAAAACATTATTAGATGGAGTGGCACAAATATGACTACTCCTTTTAAAAGAAACTTTTTGGATAGATAAACTCATAATGCATCATATTTGAAGAAAACTCATAATGCAACGTGCAATACATCAGAGCGATGCATTAATTAAAGCATTATTTTAATAGATTTGCTCAGCTTTTCGTTAATAACAATAACAATTGCATTTTTGTTGTTGCATCTAATATCGATCAAAACTGAAACATTCAGTGCAAATAATTTATATACGTTTGCATTGATTCATATTTTATATTGGAAGAATTAATGCATTCTAAATTTAGAAAGAAACTTGAAGGCGATAATCATGTCTTATTATCCTTTTCTTACCTTATTTCACTAGTGAGGGCCATCATAATGAAAATTGAATTGAATTTTTAAGGACTAGAATTTAGTTCTTGTGGAAGGGAATTTTATTTTGTGACATTCAAAAGATTAATTTGAACTTACTACCTGTTTATTTTGACTGCACCAAAGAATTAACGAACAATAAAATTTATAAAAAAAATTTATCGATTCATTTATGGATCTTGAAAGTTTCACAAAATGTTGTTGCATTGTATATTGCTATCATATAATTCATCAATTCATATTTTAGAATGATGAATCAGCTACATTGTCGAATAATATCCTTCAAACACAATCTTAGAGCTCGATGACCAAGAATGAATTTCATTGATTGCATTTCTCCAATTGATCCCATTATGATGCTCTAGGCAGATGATGATAGGAATCCCATCAAATCCGACAGGAATAATTTATTATGCGATTTAATGATGTAAATCCTTAAAGAACCAAATTAATCCTTAATCTGAATCAAAGTAAAAGTCCAAAATTATTTATTCAGCATATAACTTTTCTTGCTAGAATTAAAAAATAATAATAAATTACAAAATTAAAAACATTAAAATGTCAGAATTATATGATGTGTTTCTCGCAGAATTCAAAGTAAAGTTTTGTAAGCTACTCCATATTTAAAAAATATCCTTAGAAAATAAACTTAAAAACTCTTTGAAAGAATATTTGAGTACTCGAATTTTTTGAAATTTTCAAATCGCAAATTTGATCACAGAAATTTTGAAAAGCAAATTATTCCGTCACAAAAATCTTCTACTTTCACTTTATAACTAAAGTGATGATGAAAATCGATTCCGAAGTAAAATCCAAACTGCTTCGAATATTCCAAAATTCTGCAGTAACAAAGCGATAAATTGAATAATCTATATTCGGTACTCGAAAAATATTGCTTTGTCAATATTGACAAATCTCTCCATCAAATGACTGAAACCCAGTAAAGTTTCGTTTGAAAACAGAACGAAATGAAGCATTTAGTGAGTAATGTTTGTTAATATACAAATTTTATGCGCATTTTATTTAGCATCGTTTCGGATTTTCGTTCGTACTCTTCATAGACACGCATAACTAAACATGAGATTGAACTGTTCAACATTCAAGAAGTAAGATTAAGTCATCGACTATATCAGCGGCTGTATATCTGCCTAATGTTACACACAAACTGTGGCATTATCAGAGGAGAGTTTCGGCGATAATGGCGAATGTCAGCATTTTCGAGATTAACTTTATGGTTAGGAATCCAAATTCACGCTGATTGCTATCGTAAAATGGTTTATTTAAATAAATAAAATGCTTAACTTATATAGAAAGGTATCAGTTAATATCATAGAAACGTTTAAATTCTGTACGGTTTTATCACTAATTCATCCATTGAAAAAAAATAATAAATTCTATGGAAATATTATGTAAATACTTTGAAAAAATTATTAGTCAGTAGCTACTAGAATAATAAAAATAAAAAAATATCAGGCAAAGTCGGAATAACTATCTATTTCCCATTTCAGACAACTGTGGAAAGTTATTGAGCCAGCAAGATTATATCTGCCAGAGGACAAACTTTATCAAAACCAATAAAAGTGCCAATGATGAAAAATGGTGGCCGTGAAACATTTTTAGCAGTTTCTCTGTTTCTCATAAGAATCGATCAGATTCTGAAGTCCTTACAGTTTCATGTTCGACAGTCTTTATATCAAAAAGATCTTTGACAAAGATCAGCGCTCACACATCCGAAAGATCTCGTAAGATGGTCATCTGGATAAGGCTCAGCTTTAGAGAAGGCACAAATTGCATCTATGCTGGTAAAACGATGAGTAAAGTTTCAAAATTTTATATAGATATTCCTTTTTAAGGTATAATTATTATGCTTAAGCTTTTGAATTGCATTTTATCTAATCAAACGTTCGAGTAGTTATTGAAAATCATATTGAATTAGAACATAAACGACTTTTCCTACAGTTTTTGTTAAAATTCAAAATGTTGAATACTCATATAAAATAAAAAATATAACATTTATTATATCATATACATGGCGTTGATATATACATCTTGAATTTTATATTTTTATAGTATTTACATCTGGGAAGTATATCTAGCCATAAATTTTACTGAACATTAATCTTTGCTTCGTTATTATTGAAAATTTTACGAATTTCTGATTATTTGTCACATTAAAAAATGTTTTACAATAAATTAGAAACGTTTTATCAAGGGAAATTATATTTAATTGCGCTTATTATGATTCAAATAAACATATTTAATCAAAAGATGAAGCGTTATCAAAGGAGGAAAAGTGGAGAAAAGTAATTTTTCTTTTCAGATATTAAATTAATTCTTTAATATTTAAGTTTTATTATTTAATTTCTAAAATAAAATAAATATAATTATTTTTTTAAAAAAATTAATCGCCATCCGATTCCGATGAAGAAGGAAAAAAAAAAAAACAAATCAATGTCAATCAAATAAAATTAAATATTTACATTCTTAAAAATATTCTGCACGAAAATTTTTCTTTTGATTTATTAAATTTCTTAATTTCTATAAATGTCACCGAAATAAAATAAAAAAAAACATAAAGAAAATATCTAAAAAACTAAAGAACGAAACAATTACGACGATAGAAATGTAATAAATAAAAAATGAAGGTTAAAGTAAAGAGGAAATTTATGGTTTAAATTGATTTTCTACCAAAGATAAAGTAGACCCAGTGGAGTAAGTAAGGAATCTGGAAGGTAGGTTGAAGTCGGAAACATTCAGGAATTTTGATGTCATCTTAAGATCGACGCCATCTGCATCCAACTACGATTGTCTGCAGACTGGATTAGTAAAAAGGAATTCGTGATTTCGATATTAACAGTAAGACCATCGAACTTCAACCGAAAATATTAACCAAAACATCATCTACTTTGTCTCTATCGAGGTTAAACGAATTTCTTTCCTGTGTGTGTCTTTTTAATAAAAATCGAATTTTTAAGAGAAGTAAAATAATAAAGAAGAAAAAAAATCGATATCGCCGTTTCGATATTAGTAGATCAAATTCTAAAAGCTTGGCTTTTGATTTACAAAAATTCGCTTTTTATATCATGTAAAAGCAAAGTTTCTACAATAATAAAACTGGATATGTACTTTTTTTTTAAGTTTATTTAAAATTCTAGTCTATATGAAAATTTGATTTTATTTTGATTCCAAGAAAAACGGTATGTATGAAACAATAAAATCGATTCCTGATATCGATTAATTTTGCATTCATAATTGATGATAATGCAGTTTTATTCTTGCATTTTACCGCATTAACCATTGATTAGAACGATATCTTATAAAAAAAAGAAGCGAACAAAACAGCTAAAATATAGATATACGAATCAATTTTTTGATATTTATAATGATTCATTTAATAAGAAAATTAAATAATTATAATCTTTATAGATTAATTTTGAATTCATAATTAATTATAATATAAGTTTAATGGGTGATCATGCATCGACCGCATTACAAAATCCCTTAACTGTTGAATCATAGATCACATAAAGATTGCATAAAAAAATTAAAATATAAATAAAATGAATCAAATTTTCATTTATTATAATAATACATTCAATAAAGAGAGAATAGTCAAAAAATTATTTCGATATCGATTAATTCTGTATTCATTGACAAATTGCAACAGATTTGATTCGAAATCGATATTAATCGATACAAGTCGACGGATAAAAAATTATGACAAATTCGATTCGAAATCGATATTAATCGATTTGCATGATTTCGAATCGAATTTTCATAATTTGGCAATAAATTCATAATTAATCGATATCGATACAATTTTTGAATATTTGCTTTTTTTTTTTTTTTTATTAAGTTATATCGAATTAATCGATATCAATTTTAACCTAATTATCTTTCATTTACCTCAAATAAATGCTCTTTATCATCGATTAAAATGATAAAGAGCACGTAAAATATGTAAATAAAACTACTAAAAAATTATATAAATGGATATTAAAAAATTAAATCGATATCGATTAATTATGCATTTATAATTAATGATAATTTTATTTTTGATCTAACAGTCGATTCCATCCCTAGCATCGTAAGCGTTCTTAGCCATTGACTAGAACAGTATGGAGAAACTGCATAAATAAGCTAAAAAAAAAACAGATAAACGAATTAGCAACAACTTTTCTGTTATTGATAATAATACATTTAATTAAAAAAAATATTATATCCATATCGATTAATTACGAATTCATGATTAATCGATATCGATATATATATTTTTTTAAATATTGCTCTTAACTAAATGCGGTATGGTTTCCAGCCGGTGATCTTGCATCGATCGCACTATAAACGCTCTTAACCATCGAGTAGGACAATAGATCACGTAAAATAAACAGCAGAAAATCTAAAAATAAAAACAGATAAACGAATCAACAGTTTCATATTAAGTAGGAATTTTTCTGTTATTTATAACATCGCATTTAATTAAAAAAATGAATATTTATAGTGATCCGCAATAAATTATACATCTTTTATCTTAATAAACAGTTGTTTCCAGTTAATAAATATGTAAAAGAGTTTCGCTTAAAGCAAGCAAATAAACAGCGAACTTTAGCAGATGTAAACGTGTTAAACCATTTGTTTGTAATTGTATTTCTTATCGGAAACCAAAAATACAGATTAATTTTTTTTTTTATTTATATTAAGCAACTAAAATTCTCTCAACGTAAACTTTAATTTTTTATTATTTGAGTATCGAAAGGCACTGCACGTAAATCTTTATCAATTTTTTTTTTTTTTTGTAGATTAAAGTTTAGCAAACATTTTTCGGATATAAAATTTTTTTTTCCTCCCGAAAATTTAATTAAATTGATAAAATGCCGATAGCCGAATAAATAATCAGATGTTAATACTTTACCAAACAAATTAGTATAGCAGTTAATTGCAAACTGGAGTCGAACATTCAATGGACACTTCAAAATTAATTGGCAAAACGTATATAAATACACAAAATTCTGTTACGTAACATGTTATAATTCTCTGGTTTGTAAGCTCTGTTTTAATTGAAGAAGCCAAAAATTCGAAACCGTTTACTTTAGGGAGGATATGGAAAATTAATTACACAGACAAAGATTTTAATTAATTGGCAACCGGTGTTAAACAATAATAATAATAATAACGTCAGTACTGAAAATGGCATTATTATTATTATTATTATTATCATTACTATTATTATTTATTTAAAACAATTCTAAGCTAAATTAATTAAACGGTCTTACAATTTTTAATCATTAAAAGACGGATAATTTCGATGTTCTCTAAACAGTAACTTGTGACATACGATAATTAGACTTTTACACGGACAACCAAATGTTATTTGGTCTCTTTTTCTTTATTTTTAAGAATGTAAAATTTTATTGTCAGCCATTATTTTTAATGTCAACGTTTCATCTAGATTACAAGACTTTTAAAGAGAAAAAAATGTTTCTAAATATAAAATATTTTTCGGTCGTTTTTCTGCTAATTTATTTAGAATTTTTATTAATAAAATTATATAAAAATGATTATTTTTAATTAAAAAGAAGTTAAATTATTTTACCTCGTAAGCTTGATACTACTTTTCTATCCAGTCGTTTGTTATAAAATTACATCGTTCTGAATCTCTAAAAAAATAAAAAAGCGTAAAAAAATATATTTTTGTTGCAGTTTTATTTAAAAATATAAGAACTATTTTATTGACTAAAAAAATTTTTTTTAACTTGTTGATAAGTTTTACGTAGTAAGAGAATATTTTAACAGCTATTCACACTTAAGATATTTAAAATTTTGTTAAAGTATGAAGCATATTGTAATGCAAATGTTATAAAAAATATATATAGTTATAAAGTTTGGTTATTATAGTTATGGTATACGGAAATCTTATTAAAACTTTTCTTAACTCGCCTTCTAAGTAAATTCAATTTTTACGGTTATAAATCGGTCTTGAACTTCTTACATTCGTTTATAAGATTTGTTATAAATTTAAACTAAGATTTTTTTTTTGTTGATAAAATTCACAGAAATATTTCTTATTTTATAGCGTACAAAGTCTATAAAAATGAAAAATAAGCATAAAAACAATATTTTCTGATTAGATCGCACGCTTTGAATTATAACGAACTTTATTCCTTTTATTTTTATTTTTATCCTCATATAAGTCTTTGAAAGCGTACGAATTTTTTAGTATTAGCTAGTAGCTAATGTATTATGCATAATTTACGGATTCCTATCTATTTATAACTCAGTGAGTGAGTGACATAAACAAATTCTACGCAGAATAAATAAACAAGCTCTCTTCCTCTTCTGTTTGATTTCATGTCAGGAAAATACTCTGACAGATTTGTAGCTTAAAATTTTGGTTTAAAATAAGAAAAAATATATGTATATATGAGTTTATATTTGATATTCATTACCGGCTCAACCTACGCTTTCTTTGTTTTCTTTTATAACGTTCTTAACAATGATTCTACTAGAGATAAATATTGTTTTCCGCTTTATAAAACTATATAGATCTAAAATATAGAAATATGTAATAATGTGTATTTTTTACTATTTATTTAGCGAAAAAAAATCTTCTCTTGTTTATCCGAATCTTGAGAATAACATGAAAAAAATGAGAGATAAAAATAAATTCAGAAGTCAAAAATATTATATTGATAACTTCCGCATGATGTACCTTATATAATAATATATTCAGCATAAAAATAAATTTATTACAGTACACGTAATTTCGAGGATTCATGTTACAGTAACCTAAGTTTAGAAAGCATTTACAGCAACTTAAAAACTTTTTAAAATTTAATAACTTTCCGCTCCAAATCCTTCTATTAATGTTTTCATCGCAACAATATTTACAAGAGAAGATTTTGCATTAAATTTATTATTTTATTATTTTTATTTTTTTTCCTTAATACGTTAGATAAATTTCCGGCTAGGAAAAATAAACGTTGAACCACTTTTAGCTATAATAACAGCCTAATATATAATTTTTAAAAATAGCATTATTAATACAATGTGAGCGAAAAAAAATGTATTTATGAAAATTGTTCCAAAAATAATGGATTTTGGATTTTTTATTAAAGTTTTGAAAATTTATAGATTTTTAAAAACAATGTTACAATATTTTAGGCATCTAAATATATATATTTTTAAGAAAAAACTTTTTATTAATTTAATCAAGATGAGTGGATTGTGCATAATGCATTCGATGGATACAGCTTGAATTAACTCCGTGCAGAAATTAACATATGGTCCTATTTATGTGATTTTATCAAATCTTCACATAACCAAAACACACAGATTTTAGTATCGATCGTAGCATTGCTTAACCAATGAATAGAACGTATTAACCCATTTGGGACAGCTAACATTGACTTACGGAATTTTGCTCCAGAACAGGATTGATAAGACGGTAAAAATCTAAATAATTTTATCTGAATTCTAAAATAAAGGAACATAACTTCTGCTTAAAATCTTCATAAATGCATTAAAATAGCTGAAAAAATCCAATAAATTTAACGAAACTTTATTTAGTTAGGTATTAAATTACCATAAGTACGTATGAAGAATTAATATTTTTTTTTTGCTAAATTTTACGCTTAAATATAATTTAATTCGTGTTTTGTAACGGTTAAGGTAACAAAACAAATTAATCGATACATAATTGAAAGCTTTTAACATGAAACCGGCAACGAGAAACAAATTCTGATGATACATTAACCACCGAGCTACAGTACAACTTAAGTGGTCAACGGTTGGTTAGTTTTTCTAGTAAGAAATTTATACAGAAGACTAACCTTGTTGTTATTAATGCTGAATTATTCGTAATTTCGTATATATAAATAAAATAAAATAAAATAACATTTATTTACGTTTTAATGATGCGATTTAAAGTAAATCACATACTTACGAAAACAAACTTTATCAAAATATGATCTTTTTTATATTTTAAATCTTAACTTTATTATCATTATTGTTATCCAAACAAGAATTTTCTAAATTTAAAAAATAAAAATTCTTTCATAAACTTAATGTTTATCTAAAAATACAAAAATTCAAGAAAATTGTTTGATGATAAATTTTGTTCGTTTGGCAAAAATTCTTACTGTAACGGAATTATTACTTTTCTTACGAATCGTTAAATAAACAGAACTGTATGAGTTCTTTCGCGATTTTATTCACCAACGTGAAAAGCCCCACGACGCCATTTTGAAAATTTCGAATTGATTCCTAAGAAATTTAATTAACGCGGTCAAACTTTTCTAAATACAAATCTGTTAATTTTAAAACGTAAATTTAATTATAAACAAAGTTTACGAAACGAATTAAATTTACTATACATAAATTTTATTTGTATAAAACGAAAAAAAAAAAAACGAAAACTTAATTATGTACGAAAGAGAGAAGTATAAATATTCATTCAATTTGTAATTTTTATATTACTAGCATTTATTTATCTGAACAATTCCTTATTACAGGCAACAGAAAATTGAATTATTAAAGCCAGATACAGTTCTGTTCAATATTAGAAATGTCAAACTGATGCCCAAAGGGATTTATGATTCGTTTTTGGTTCTTTATTTTATTTGGAAGTTTTCAATTTGGCATTAAATGATAACTTTATATTTATATATATTTAATTTCGCCGATATAAAAGTTATTTGAAGTTAAAATATTAATCTAAATAAAGTTTTTACGAAGTAAAATTAATTTTATCTTTCTAAACATGTGAATGGTCAAGTCTAAAGTAATATTATTTTTATTTATAAAATTGACGTTATATATGGATTATTTCTTTTCTTATATATATATAATCGCTTTGAATGATTATGTGAATTTATTTTCTTTCCAAACGGCTTAAGATAAAACAAACGGACTTAAGTTTATTTTTTCGTTGGCATGTTTAACAATTGTGAGGAGAGCAACACCCCACCTGTTTTCAGTGGCAATCTTGCACTGACACATAATATTGAATCAATAATATCTATGCAAATATTGCGGACATTAATAATGTTTGTATAGTTCGAAGTTCTATGTTAGCAAAGTCGTTCGCTGACAAAGCCATTTATTGGCACGCCATTGTCACTCTTTCTTCTTACTGCCGCGAATAAAAAATAATCTGTATACATATATATAAATTTTGATACTCTGTGAAAAATATCTAATGAATAAAGTACTAACGGGTTCTTAAATATAATTAGCAAGTAATTATAATTCTTCTTTGTTTTTAATTAAAATTATACGATATTTTCTGCCTTTAATTATGGCATAAAGTAAATAGTTGATATCCATGTTGTTCGGCGTGTGAAAGCTAGTAGAAATTTCAAAGCATATTTATTAGAGGATTTATTAAGATCAAAATCAACATACCGATCTTGTAAGTGGAGCAGCAATAAATATTTAATTGCAGTCCATCTGGCTGCAATCAATATAAGTACACAGTATGAGATAAGCAATTAGAGTACGAACAAGGGGTGGAAATATCAATATTTGGTAGAAAACACAATCGATATGAATATTTCTCACTTAATGAATTTTCTAAGCTGTAAAACATGTACGAAAATAAAGTTTGGTTAGTTTTTTCTACTCGCTTCTTTTATGATGATAACTATAAAATATTCGTGGAAAAAAATTTCCAAAACATTACTCGAGTTAATATATATTTTTTGCAATGCCTATTTACTAAGCAAATTTTTTTATTAATTGTTTTTGCTTAGTCCCTATTGCAGCGATGTTTTTTGCTTCTTGACTTTTACGTCAGCCGCTAAGAATTAATAAATGATGCCAAACTTTTAGTTTTGCTGAAGTTCTACCACGATTTTGAAGGAAAAATCCAAGATATTTGCCATTAATCAAGCAATCAGTGTGTAGAATTAAGAGGCATTATCATACTAATCGCAATACTGATGAATTATGAAGAAGAAAAGTAGAAATGAAGGAGAAAAAAAGCATCCGGTCATTTCGTCTTAGGAGAAATACAATAAATCTTGGTAAACAGCTGTAATTTAAGAAGAGATTGGAAGCTATATGAAGTTTTATCGTGGTAAAACGATACGAAATTAGATTTTAAAACATATTCATTCTAATAAAAATATTCTTCATCGTAGTTAGTAAAATCTTACGCTTAGAATTCTAGAATTACTTGCAAAAAATTTTCTATAAAACTGTTAAGATTTTTATATTTTATAATATTTTTAAGTCTAAAAGTCATACATATTTTCTAGGAAACTAAAATAGTAAATAAACAGATCAGGAAAGGCTATTAATGGAAAGATTGCATGATATATTTTTCTATTGTTAATTGTTAATTCTATTGTCTATTGTTTAAATTTTAATAATTTTTAAACCAAAATTTCCCGTGAATATTTATTGAAACATTAGGACTATTTATTATGATCCTAATATATTGAGTAAAATATAAATTTTAATATTATAATTTTTACGATAAAATTTTCTGAAAAACTTTAACCGAATGAGATATTTACAAATAATTATGAGCATAGAGTTTCTGTATTATATATGATTCGTAAATATATTTTAAAAAGTTTATTACTTACACATTACATTTGAATAGACTTTATTAACAAAACTTTGCAAGAAAGAAAATTTATGCTGAATCTTTTTTTTTTTTTTTTTTATCTGAAGCAAGGATCGATTGCAAATACATGAAAAATTTTAAAAATTCGAATACATTATTAATTTTCAATGCAATTATACAAAAATGAATAACAGTAATTAGATGTTACGCATATCTAAATGGAAAATCGGATATATATTACCCTCGAGAGATTTGGCTTTAATTGAAAACTAATGATCAATATATATAAATAAACGAAAATTGCAATTCGAAATGTCGAATTATAGAAACATTTTCATATTAATCAATTAAGAAGAGAAAAATATAAAATAATATATTTTTCGACATAAAATTTTTTTTCTGGACCAGAATATTTTATATATATATATTATAGACCCAAACACCGCTTGATTTTTTTCAGAAAATATATATATATATAAGTTTTTTTTTTTTTTTTGTTTGTTAAATGACAAGCAAACTGAAACATTTTTTCAGATTTAAATTGTGTTTGGAAGAAGTCTACCTCTACAAACGTCATTTCCTGTTGTTTCACATGTCGAGTTAAGAAGTCGCTTTTATGTTCCAAAAACTATCGCCCGACTTGGAAAAAATTGATTCTTCCCGTCTTCGATCTGTCGTTGGAGAAGAAAGAGTGTTGGTTACAATCAAGTAGTTGAAAGTTTGGCAAGACTGATGCCAGCTGCACAAAGGAATAATATCTTGTTCGGAATAACAATATAGTTTCTTTTTTTTTCCTTTTGATATACGAATTTCTACTCTGTTTTACTGTAATTTATTACCATTTGATATTCTGATTCACTCTATAAGTTTGTTAAAAGTTTATGATTTTTGAAACAAGCAAAAGCATTTTACCCAACTTTGCTTTTCGCTATACAGATTTCTAAACCCATTAAGGTTTTCGCACTTGAGAAACTTCATAAAACTGAAGCATCGTTTAACCAGAAATTACAATTAACTGCGAATTTATTTATCATTATATAGAATGGAGTAAATATTCTTATTAAGTGTTGAATTTATTCAGTCTGACTTTGTTTATTTTCGACGTTTGCACTGTTTCAACAGCTGTTACAAGGTTTTCTCATTTCGATTATAAGTGTCTTCTTAATCTCTTTTCACGCTTTCTGTCATATTAATTACATATGATATAATAAAAAATTTAAAATATGAAGTTTTTCTATTTTATCTACAAAAATTTTTATGTATAAAATAGGCACTACAGCACTGCGAATTACTACAGTTTTTTTCTTTGATGATTTATAAAGTTGTACTGTTTTTAAGTTTTGGAAGAAAAAAAAATGATTGAGAGTTGTCGCTACATCGCTTGAAAATTGGGCAATTTTATAAAATTTCAGGAAGTTTTATTGTAAAAGATATAGATAACAAATGGAGAAAGAAAAGATAAATTAGTTTCGTTCCGAGACAAGAAACACATTGAGATTGTTTCTCTTCGATAATAAGATGACAGCGATAGTATTTAAAGTAGAAATAGCTGTGATATTTTTAATAAAATATTAGAATTTAATATATTTTCACATTATTACTCCTATAAATGTCACAATTTATTTATAATTATTATTAAATCTTTTTTATCAAAAAAGTTTTTCTTTATAATTTTTTGTCCTTCTTGATATATATATCTTGTAAACGTTGCAGTATATACCTTTTAATTTATTATTAATATGGCACGAAGCTTCCAAAATTAAAGTTCTGCAAACTGCTAAACTTTAAAATATGCAAAAACACTAAAAGAAAAAAATGATGATAATATAGAATTTAATAGGAAACTTCTTTCATTTGGGCAGTATCGGTTTTGGAATGAAAGGCGATATTTTCCGAACTTACTTTTTTTTTTATATACGGAGGCGATTTTAATGATTTGCATTAACGACTACAATTTTCAGATATCGTTAAAGATCGGTAAATGTGCAAAGATGATAATGTGTCCCCCGCTGATTCTTTCTCTATCTGAAAGCGTGTAGAGCGATTACACCGAGGATAATCATTAAGTAGTTCTCTATCTCGCCCGTTTCCTTTGTTCTTTAAAAACGTCGATCGAGCAATTAACCTACAGAGAACCCAACTAATTTCGTTAATTTTTCTTTTCATAAAATCGAATATATTTTTGCTTATAAGAATTTCTCATGAAAAGAAAATCGCAACTAAACAATTCCTCTTAATGTTATATAGAATTACCAATTGTATCCGATTTTTTTCTTCGATTTAACTATTAACCATTGTATGTTAGCGTGAGATATCATTAAATATTTTAATATGATTTATTAAATTATGAATTTTATGATTTAATAATTCTTTATATTATTCGTTGCAATTTTCTGCAATATAAAAAATTATAAAAAATGGTTAGCTTTGGTGACTGTTTCCATTTGCAGACACACTGATTTATGCAATTTTTATGTTCCTGAAAATTTTGCAGAAGTTTAGATTTTGATAAAACGCACATAATTTATATCATATTGCGATAATTAGTACTCTAAATCGATTATTTTAGAGTAACTATCGATTATTATAATATCGATAATCAACTACCGATATTATAATAACTGATGACCTACTATTTATCATAATATCACACTACTATATCGATATTTGCTATAATCAGTACGAAATCAATTGCTTCAATATCGATATAGTCAGCTATCGATATCGGTAATCGATATCATAGTAATTATGGTAATATGAAACTACTATATCGATATTTTCTGATTAATACGTTATCGATTATTTTAATATCGATATTAAAGTAATCGATGTCGTACTAATTGTAGAAAATATCGCTACATTAGCGTTTTATACTTAAAATTCAAAAATTAATTATTTTAATATTTTTATTATAATATCAGTATCATTTATTCGAAAAAATACGTAATTAAGAATTCTTTTTATCCGAATAAACGGCGCGTTGATCGTTTTATCACTCACAAATTTTCTGTTTCATTCATTAGAGAGGGCTGTTTACTTAAATAAATATAGCATTTAAATTATTTAAAATAATAATTTTGATTAATTCTTACTTTTTTAATAAAATTTAAAAAACGATCAATTTTGGCGATTTAATAATAATTAATTATTCTATATTTTTATAAATACTTGAAGAAGTTATAAACGAAAACACGACAATTGTAAAAAATGAGTTTATTCAATTAATTAAATTTGCAAGAAAATTAAAAAATTTATATGTAGACGTAATGAAAAACATTGAAAAATTAATATAAAATTTAATAAGAAAGATTTAGCAAAACTTTCATATTGGAAAGATTGAAACTTAGGTAAATATTTTAATCCTGTAATTATTTGAAATATGATGTGAATGTGGCATCGTTCATCATCTTTTAGTTGACCTTGTTCGTGTAAGCCCTGTCAAACAATAATGTCTTCTATTCTGCAGACCTATCTACTTACCATTATTACTCTAGCATGTTGTTTCTTGAGAACAAAAGAGCTTTCCTCTTTCATCCATATCAAGTAAATTTATACCTGGCTGAAACGCATATCGCAATTTTGCACACAATATATTTTCAACTAAGTCTGATGAATTAATTTCCAACGAAGTATTAATTTTCCTGTCTGCTAATAAGCGACTTTAAAAAAAAGCATATATATTTGCTATAATTTTTATTCAATAAACGACATAAATATTCAAAATTTTAATTTAGACGTATGAAAAGCATTCTTCTACATACATATTTATATGTAAATCAACAGATCTAATCATAAAATATAAAAATTGGAATTTTGGAGATATGAAGATATAGTGTGCAATGAAATTTCAATTAATTTGCTTGCATTAATATTAATTTAAAGGCGGATTAGAATGTTAGACAGTCTGTAATTTTATAAGTTTCTGATTATAATTCAGTCATTAAAATTTAAGAGATCATATTAAATATTCTTTTTATTATGATATCTATGTTATTATACGCTTTCTTGTTAGAAATTTTGCGAATTCCTTCTAATAATCGTTTTCTTTTCTTTTTTTTTTGTTTTGCTAATAACTTATTGTAATTTTTATTGATGCATAAGAGAAAAGTTTTTATGATAAATACATAATATTATTTTTATTCACAGTTTATTTTCTTTGATTATTTGACAATAAAATATTCTTGATTTTTATATACAGCTTATCAATGATAAACGATATAATTATTAACTTTCATAAATAATAAGAAATTCATCAAAAATTAATCGCTTACTTTCCATACGTGCTCTTTATTTTGAATTGATTAAAGATATCGCATTAAAATAGTTATTATCAGAATCATCTTCAATGACATAACCTCTTTGGTGTATGTCTCAAAAAATCTATTAGACAGTTCTATACTTATTATAGGAAAACATCAGAAGCCTAAATGCCTGCCATTTTTAAATAATTGAAGCTGAAGGATTAAGTGATGAAGTTACTATTAATGGTAGAAATCACCATCAAATTTTTAGAAAAACCTACAAATTATTAGTAGGGACACACAGACAATGGACAGAGACAGCATGATAGCAGTATAAGCCATATTTTTCACTTGAAATTAAGCTAAAAATTGAAATGATATAATATATGCAACTAAATTTCATAGCTATCCATTTTCTAAGTTTCAAACAGCTGCCATATTGTAACAATATCACTTATAAATTACCTGCTCATATTATTTGACATTCTGCGATGTTTAAATGCTGATATATTTTTGAGAAATTCGACAAAATGTATTTATTTTTCCGATTGACTTTTTGACTTTAAATTTTCTAAATCATTGTCATTTTATTAAAAATTGCAAACAAATTTAATTTTAAATATTTTAAACGCTTAGGTGACACACAAATAATTCATTAAGATCTTTCTAAAATGCATTTTTAACAAATTGAACCCATTCTTGCCTGTTTATAAGTTTAATGTGCGAGTTTAATCTTATTGTACTGATGTTATTAATTTACAAAATTATTAATTTTAAATTATTTAAAATTATCTTTAAAGTTTTAAAATGACTTTAAAACTCGCAATGCAATATGCGATTCAAACAAGATATTATTTATTAAATTACAACAATAAATCACGCAATAATTTTACAAGTGAATTCAATTACTAGTTGTTATCTTTAGAGCTATAAACATCATTTCACATGCAACAACACATTCCATCTCAGAATTTCCGCATTAATAACATAATCTTTAACGTTAATTATATGTGTTTTTCTGTAAATAGTTGTGGTTTCTTTCTCTCTACGTCTTGGATCAATTTATAATTGAGAGCAGTGTGTCAAACAATGCAGGCACTTCCTTTATCAACAAATTCCAGTGGTGGTTTGAAGTTGATCATTTTTTGAATGGTTAGGAAGAGAGAGAACTTTTATAAGATAGAAGATTATCGCATTATAACTGTTGCAACTTAGCCAGACTTAGTTCTCAATGTTCTGATCAATGAAATTGCAATAACTCCCAAGTCTGCTCCTAATGATAACCACCAATGATAGACATGGTAAGAACATATTGCTTTCCGGATTAATGGTTTCTGTGATGTCATTTAGCAGATATTGCGATGCTTCTGGATTTCATCAATATAAATGGTTATTCAAGAATGCGTTGCTGACAGATCTTCTAATGAGAAATAAATGGAAGATCGATTGTACTTCAATATAAAGTAAAAAAAAATTATTAAATTCGGACGAGTAAGGCTTTCTGATGTGGTAAAATATCCGAATTACCTATATTAACATATAAATGACTTCAGAAGAAAATTTTTGCATATCATATTCTTCTTGAATTAACTTCCATAAAAAATTTCGAATAGGAAAAAATTAATATCTCATATTTGAATAATATAAAAAAATTAATTATTTATTTTTATTTTTCAAATTAAATTTTACGAATAATATCTTCCTAATACGCTACGATATACAATAATTTATAATCGTATTTTTTTTTTTTGCATTTACAGTAAATTCGAGCAATAAAATTCATATATTTTTAATACAGAATTAGACCAGAACGTAAGATGAATCGTGAAACGTGTGATATCTTCATTAATGTCAATAATTCTGCTTTTATCGATGCCAATAGAGAAAGAGAGAGAGAGAGAGATGTAGTTGTAAGATTCCAGAATGGTTGAGTGACATGATTTAGAGTCCCCAAGATCCTGTTCATTTATGCTATATGATTTAATATATATTCTCCCAATCTGGTCGTAAAGTTGGGTAATTCTGTGATATGCAATAAGATATCAGGTTTTCTTTACCTTAATAATCTTACTCGGAACAAGATTCATGGGATATAGGTTAAGAAAGTTCATGAACCTTAGAAAGAAAATGGAGTAGCAGCGATTATGATGGATTCCGAAGAGATTTAACGAATTCAGAAATTTTTTTTTTATATATATATGTAAACATTTAATTCAACAATGTTTTAAAACTTATAAAAATTTTATATTATAATTACAGATGTGCAAAAGAGAATGGAGCAACCTTAATTTACATTCGAGCTATTTTAGCTCGAATGTAAATTAAGGTTTGGTCCATTCGAGCGTAATTCGAGCGTATTTTAGCTTACTTAAATTCGATCTTATTAATCAGTGAACATTCATATGAAAAGAAAATAATATTTTTTAATTCATAATTGAATCTTATAGTACTTTGATTTTCCTTTTTTTTAATGAAATTTTAATTGAGCTACACTTTTTTTAACCATCGAATCATTTCTGATGATTAAATTTCATTTTTTTTAATTTATGAATTATTTTATTAAAATTTTAATAGATCTTTTTCGTTTATTCTTCCATTCATCATTACATTTTATTTTTTTGTTTGTAAGTGTATATTTTTCTTTTCCTTTCTATTTTTATGCGGATATTTCAGATTAAATAAGAGAAACAAGATAATGGAAAGAGGAAAAAAAAATTGAATTAAACTAAAAATTTTTATCTTATAAATTAGTATTTATTAAATTTTATCTTTAATATTTTATAAGTATAAATTTTTAAAATATTTACTTATAGGGATTGTTATTTGTTCCAAAACCATGCAGATGCATAACAACCATTCGTTTTATTTATTTTTATAGTAATTAATTTACATGTTTTATCTTTATTTTTCTCTTTGTTTTGTAGATTAATTTTTTCTCGAAGAAGATAAAGTTTTGCATTATTTCCGTTTGCCAATATATATATATGTAGGTCTATTAAATATTAAAATTAATGATTGGAAAATCTGAATTTCAGGCAATTTTCGTTTTGTACTCTAGTGTGCTCTCTGATTAAAAACCGGAAACAAATTTTTAATAATTAAATTCATTCGAAAACTTTGTTGCTGAATATCATTATTATGCCAAGCATTAACTCAGTAAAGCTAAGTCCAAGATACTTCATATTATCTATATTTATATTCATCTCGTTTTAATATTTTCAGATATTTTTGACTTGTAAAAATGTTTCTGCTGTCGTTCTTGTAATTTTTGCTTCTCTTTCCTTGTCTCTCATATGTTTCTTTATTTTTTCTAAGCAAAAACTTGTTTGTAAATAGCTTCTTATTCTCTTCAAACAGCTCGATTCTATTCTGTTCACTTTCCTCTTGTTTCTTTTATTACAGGTAGTTCTCGTTCTTAGTTCTTTGCTACATATAATAACAAACATGGGAATGTAAGTTATATTCCCGAAAGGACTGTATATTTCTTCTGAAGCACTTAACAATTTCTTATTGAACACCCATATGAGAATGAAAAAAAATTTGTTGACCAAAACATCAATTTTATCCGACATCCACCAGTTTATATTTAGTATTGACTCATTCAATAAAATATTCTGTGATATTACATAGTTCACTTCCTTTTTGTAAAGCATTTTTTCGAGATAAAATATCTATAACATTTTGGAAACTATATATAATTTTTCATTCATTTCTTTGCTATTATAAGAAACAATTCAATAATTTCATTATTTTTCATTATTCTGATCCAGAAATGTTTCTTGTTAACAAGCATAGTTTCGATGATATTCTAATTTATTTCTGCTTAATGTGAAGGTTTCCATACATTCTTGCATTGTAAATGATCATTACACATTTTCTAAATCTAAGTAAAGGAAAATGCACTTCTTGTTTTTTCGATTATTTTAATCATAATTTGTCTTAACATAAAAATATTGTCTACATGATATTTCCATCTAGCAGTGCTTATCGTTTGTATTAAATTCTACATAAATTTTAAGAATTTTATTATTATTATTATTAATATCACCATTCTCAAGCTGATTATTGCATTATTTTGTTCTGAATTTTATTTATTTTTTAAACTCCTAATGCAATAAGCTTATTTATAATGTATACAAAAAATTAAGTCGATTGATTTCGATATCTCTAATTTAAATTTTAACATTACGTCTTATTCATTCACTATATATATTTAATTTTGTTAAATCTACTTCGCTATATGAGTGCTTGTTGGCAATTGAAAATCGAATAGAATCTTTTCAAAGTGCCACTATGAAAAACTGGATTTAATTCCCGTTGATTTCTATCTTCACAGACTACTAACATCATATGTCTTATCCAGCCATTAGCGGTACTCCATTAAGCTAGAAGCTATATATCTCAATCTAAGAAACTGTGTAAAACTCTAAGAAACCAATTGACACCGTATCTGAGTTCAGTTCTCATTTTATTTTATTTTCTCAGCTTTTTTTTCTTTATTGATCTATTATTTATTTATACTCTTTAGGATTTAGACCTACTACAAATCCTCTTTGGTTAATATTGTTTGTTGTAAGAATTTTTTCTTCTATGCTATTTTCTTTTTCTTTATAAATCAAATTTTTTTCACTTCTTTTATTTTTTATTTCTTCTTACGTCCACTACATTTAGTGTTGACATTTTCCTTCTTTTCTTGTTATTTTATTAAATCTCTATATTCCACACACTTTATGATTTTTTTATATAGTTATATAAACTTAACTGTTAATAATTAATTTCGTTTATAAATTGTTTCTATGGTTTAACTAATAGGAAAACATGGAAATTGTGAATTTTATATTATTAAAAATACGATATTATTATTTTTTTAATTATTGTTCTACAAAAAACTTCTATGAAACATAAAGAGAAGCGAAACTGTAGATTATTTATTATTCTGATAATCGTTAATATAGAAAATCTAGTTTAAATCAAGAATTTAAAAAATGTTAATGTTTATAACTGCTCGTAATAAAAATAATCACATTCATTTATAAGTTTATATTGCAAACTCCATAAATAGACCATTTTATATTCCAATTTTACCATTAGAAAATTAATATTCATTATAATAATAATTCTATTTACAAATAACTGTGCTTTCTTATATGAATTTCTTAGACTTCTTCAGTTGAAAATAATAATAAAAAAAAATTCTGCTAATTTGCTATTCTTCACCATATTTATTGAAAAGAAGAATATGAAGAACTTCAAGTTTGAATAAATAATGAAAATGCTGATTATGTTTACATTTGTTCATTCATTGGGATAATAATGTCAAATAATTTACATTTTTTGAATTTATTTTATAATATTGGATCAATGTGTTATCAAATATCTTCTGTTTAATTTTTAAAATTATTAATTTAAAATAATATCGATTTGTATAGCGGGGATATTCCACGCTCTTATTTTTATTGATACATTTTTAAAATTTTCCTTTTAATTATTTATGAATACCACATCTGCATATAAAAATATAATAAGTGGTTTATCGGTCATTGCAGAATTTAGGTAATAATGTCATATACGACATTAATTATTCATAAACCTTCCACTAAGTTTTATCAATTAAGTTTTTATCACAATGTTTCCACGACAATATTTACTGCGTGTAGAATTGTGATTAAACTTCTTTTCTTGCAAATTATCGCTTTTAAAGGATTCAATAAACTAGACCAGATTTTGAAGTCGATTTTCAGAATTTCACGTTAAATCAATATACATATTTCATGAAGATAAGTTTTTCTAACTTTAATTAAAGGTAATTTTCCAATATAAAAAATGATAAAATATATGTATTAAAAAATTATGATAATAGCTTGTAAAATGATCGAATTATTCAATATAAACAAGTATTCTAGAAAGAACTAATTGCCTACTTTCCAATATAAATCTGCCATTTTAGAATGATTAAAAAAATTCAAGTTATCAAAATGTACTTCAATGTTATGAATTTTATTAAATTTCATAAAAATTTATTAAATATCTAAAATTATTAAGTGGAACCTCAGAAATCAAAATTCCACGAAATTTAAACTATTAAAGTCACAATATTAGTTGATATAATGTAAAAGTCGTCTTTAATTGCATGATCTTTCTGACAAATTTTATAAAAATTTATCAGGTAGTTCAAAAGATATTAGGAGAATTCCTCGATAGCAGTTTGGATATACTCCTTTTTTTAAATACAATATTTTTAAACTATGAATTTAAAAAATGTCATCTTGTAGTTAAATATTAGCATTTTTTGGCATTCATAAAATCTATTAAGATGAACGTCAGAATACACAGACTGATAGACAGATATTTAGCGAGGCGATCATATAAGACCACTTTAATAATGAATATAAATAAATTTGAACAGTTAAACTAACATAACATACGTCTAACATTGATTTAACTATATAAATAACAAAGTGTAACATTCATGAAATTTGTATTCTTGACATTGAATAATACAGTGGTTTTAGAAGATATTATTATTCCTCTGGAATTATCGTGTTTTATCAGTTGTGCCAGTACGATTTTTAAAATTAGAAAACTTATCTATGAAAATATCAACTTTCCTGAATTTTTATACAAAATTCTGTGATCTAATCTCGAAATTTATTTTAAAGGTTCTAATAATTTTTTTTTTTTTTTCCAAAAATAACGTTTGGCGAGAAAAGAAGTTTGGTAACTTTATCAGGAATCTTCTCTAATTCAACTTGCATTTTTGAATTTAAAATATAATAATATTTTAAAATTTATGGTAATTTATGTGAAAATATAATACATTTCTAATATATAATACGTTTTAAAATTGATGAAATTACCATAACTTATAAAAACTTCTGTAAGTACTTCTAATGGTATGGATTATTTATTTACATAGTTACCTAAATTTCTAATATTCATACCAGATTATTTTTATGAAAAAAATTAATATATTTATGAATATTGGTAAATTTAAAAGCCATTAAGACAAACTAATCATGTAACTATGTCATATACGATATGCATAACTATAAGTTGGTGTAGTGTATGCTTCGTATGAGACTATGGAAGAAGGTTAGGAGATAAGAGTATCTTATCTTATGAATTATGTTTTTAATAAACAATAAAATGTCTTACATCTATATCTCATAGTTCCTGTTCATAATCTTATACAGAAGCATATTACTATGGTAATATATCTAGCAGAGTTTATTGACATTTAGTGGTTTTCAAAATCATCTATCTTCTTTTCCTCGATAATAAATTAACATTTTCTTAATGAATACTATTTATTTAATGAAATAAATTAAGTCATAACTATTATATTCAACTGAAAGTATTATTTCACAATTCAAGCAACCTTAAAACAATAATAAAATAAATAATTTTAATATATTTGAATAAATTCTAATATGAGAGAGTACACGATAAATAGCTAAATAATACAGCAAAACATTCTCAAATTGCACAGATAGATTTTCTAATTTGGCTAATACTAACTTTTAATAATGAAATTTTGTTTCCTTGTCATTTAATCAAACTAATAAAAGTTTTTTTTTTTGTATTAAAACTTTGATAGTTTTGTTTCGTTTAATGGTTACTACATAAGACTCTAGAAGAAAAAAAATTTCTGCTATATTAGCTAAGTATAAACCAATCATAGAAAGCTACCAATTAGAGGAAAAACTACCAAAATTTCATGTAGAAATCTTGTATTTCTTTGACTATATCCATCTCTCATTTTTTCATTTTACCTTGATATTATATTAAAACATTTTCACAAAATTTCTCTGAAGTGAATTTTTAAATTTTGATTTTAATATGTTGCTATTCGATCTGTTTTGGTGATGGATAAATGAAAACTTAGAATAATTTAATTTACTGATAGCTCGTGGGAATAAAAATGCATATTAAAAATATTTTCATACAAAATTTTATTATACTGAATATTTTTTTTTGTATATAAAAACCCTTTATAATTTGCAGAACCAGATACCAATCCATCCTATTATGCATATTAAGTTCAGTGAAGTGGGATAGGAATTTCAAACTCTTTAGCTAAATGCTATCATATTATAAGTTTGAAACATCTGTCTAGAGGCTGTTCATTTATTGTTTCTTTTTATATTTTGATAAAAAAAATTTATAGGTTACTTCGATAACTTTTTATGCATCAGGGAAATGTATGAATTGTCAATATCACAACCTTTAAAATAAATTGTCCAGAATTTTATAACACTATTTCAATAAATCATAATTTTAATAATTGAAAAATGCTTACACGAGTTTACAGTTTTATTATTTGCAAATTTTGAAAATTTCACTGTAGTTTTCTTGAAACAATTGTTCTTTTGTAATTTTTTAAATATTGTCCATTAAAATAACAATAAAAATATCAGGAGTAACATGGATTTCTATACAAGATTGAGAATGAACAGTTTTCGCTCATTTTTCATTCCAAGAAAAACAATTCCCACTAATAAAAATCGCTCTTGATTAATTGCAGAAATAAATTTGTCAAAATTAATTATATATAATTAAATAGTTCATGATCCATGCTCTCTAATTTTTTTTATCATATAAATATAAATACTATCAATTTAACATGCATCGTTTTTTAATCACAAAAATTGCTTTGTTTCTTGCTACTTATGTTTAGATAAAGTTGCCACTTTGCTATAATTGTTGGAAAAGAATATATATATATAATAATTTTTGGAAAAATTTTATATATAATATGTGATGATAAAACTTGATATTACATATAGTATGAGAGAATAAATATACAGTGATTGATTTTTATGATTAACTGGCTTAAAGAAGAAAAATATTATTATTTATATTAAAACATTTCATTATTATCCATTATCACTTCAAAGAATATCGAATTCTGAATATCGAAAGATAATTTTCGGATAGATAAGAATCTCGGTTTTCTATTGGGAATAATAACGCTATCATGTTTTTCTTAGACGGAAAATCAAAAGAGATTTCTTGATCAAATCTGGTAACCCCATTTCTCGAAGCTTTTTCTAAGAAATCGGCCCATTTATCCCGTTTCTCATCACGCAAGTCAACTATCTTGAATCAGGCCAACCATAAAATCAACATAAATCAACATCCAACCAGTCATTACTCTTCTAACTTTGTGGACGATCTCACGATTCCGTGTCATTCTGATTTTACGTTAATTTTTAACCACTCTTCGAATACATTTCCCATCTTAAAATATTCATATAATAAATTAAAAATGTATTATTCTATCGTACTTGTAACAGGCATTGATTAAGAATAATTAATTATGCATTTCGTATACTCAATCCATAACTTAAAAATTATTCTGTACGATACAGAATAATTTTTACGTTATGGATTGACTGTACGAGGTTCTTTAATTATTAAATGCTATCATTTGATGTTTTAAACATTCTTATATTCCTTAAATTCGATGATATTGCAATAACAACAAAAGAATGATATAATTAAATGATGTAAACATATAAATAATCAAGAAAAATATTACTTTATGTAGGAAAACATCATATTATCCTTAAAGTATATTTTTAGAAATCTTACATACAGTATACTTAAAAATATATGAATGTCAATGCTATACATGGATAGTCAAAAATCTGCTGATAAAAAAAAAAAAAAAAATACAACATGTTAAAAATGGCTTTGTTTGTCTCCTACATTGCTTTATTATCGTAACTAGTAACCATCATTTGCTAATATATTTTTAAATTTTTTGTTGGCTGGTCCACTCTTTATGTCTCAAAACATCGTACAGTATAAATGCAATTTTTTTAAAGAAATATTTTTCTATTCAATAATTAATTGTGCTTTTCAGTTGCATTATGTCCATAGAATTCCAAATCATGTTCTCGATGACTTGAAAATTAAATAATATTGTTCAAAATTGAAGTTTTCACGTTTCTGAAATGTCTATTAATAATAACTGAAATTCAATGTAGAATCATAACTATCAGGAAAATAAACCGCAGATATTTCTGATAAGATTTCAAGTTCTTTCCTATCATTAACTCCTCGAGTATTTGTGGACGATCCCTGTCAGATGTGGTTTGGATTTAAAGTATTTTCAGAAGTCGATAGTGGAAGATATAGAGATCTAGTAGAAGATAAGTACAGTTCCAGTGATTGAAAAGTCATTTCACTGCAAATGCGATTCTAATAAATCGTATTATTACATAATAGATTAACCAAATAGAAAATTTGAATCGATGAGATTCTTGTCGACTTTGATCAAGAATTTGTTGCAAAAACATATGGAATAATATAAAAGTAGTTGGAATATCGTATGTTAGTTAGTTGCGATGAAAACATTAAAAGTAAAATTTTCATAAAATACAGAATTTTAAAGAAATCTTAGCTTAGAAAAACGTTTCCCAAACTGTTGAAGTCAATAAGTGTTCCATAAAAAATTATGAAAATTAATATGTTTCATATGTTTTTAAAAGCTATGCCAAGTTGAAACTGGAGTTGCTAGTTTATTTTACTATTTTTATATGTTTTATTTTACATAATTACAATTTGATGATAAATGTTTGTTTTCATAACTCTTATAGCTACTTGCCTAATTTACTTATTATTAATATCTAATTATACTATAAAATAACCACGGTGTTCAGTAAAAATTTCAGGATTTGTGAAGTGTTCCATCATAGAAAAAGTTTGGGAAATGCTGGCTTAGAGTATCATTCTAGATAGTTGTTCAATTATTGATCATCTTGTACATTTTTTAATAAATGTTATTAAGGCCGAATAATTTAATTTACGTTTTTGATAAAAATTTTAACAAGAACACGAGAAATTAATTGGAATCATTTAACGTGCATTTAAAAGATTAATCCAATTATAATCTCTTACTAATATTATTAATTTGCGATTGGTAGTGCTACGATTTTAATGATTATCAATAGATTGGAAGTCTATTATTGTTCTTCACAAAATATTTTAAATTCGATCAAATATTTTTGGAATTTTTATGTTTTCCTGGGCATAACGTTCATAATATAATGGACTTTCTGCTAAAATATTAATACAATTTGCTGTTGATTTGGAGATTTAAAGATATTGCTCATTGATATTTTGGTTTATATATATATATAGTCTAAACCAAAATATCAATGAGCAATAGTTTATATATATACATAATAAAATTAATGTTAATCAAATTTCATGATAATCAAACTTATATCATCCTAATAATATAATTTTAAAGAAAATTAATGGGATTTAAGGAAAAATCGAATAGTTTTAAATTAAAGTCTGTTAAGGATTCATCAGTCTCTCCACTAAAATTTTCTGCTTTTGTATCCATCATGTTTAAAGAATGAAGTCTTTGGTTCAGGATTCTTATTGAATTCTTCACACATTGAGAATTCTAAAGATTTCTTTGTCTATTAAAAGTTTAGCTATTTATCAAGAGATTGATTTTCATTCTACATTGACAAAAGATATTGCTAGTTCTTCATGATTGTTATATGAAGTCTCTCGTTCTTCTCTAACTTTCATTTGTATTTATTATGTGCATTATCTTTTATTGTGTTACTTAAGTACATTTCACAATGGAAAATCGTATCCTCATAATTCAGATAGTAAAATTTCATGAGTAAAATGCCATTCAATTGTAAATAAAACGGATATCATCGTGAATAGCAATTGTTATACTGTATATTTCATATTTATTTAAACAAGTAAAAATGGATGCCATTTTAATTATGGGCACTCTACCATAACAAATAATTTTAAGAGTCATGAAAAATGTCACTAACTGTACTGAGTCTGCATTATTTTATGCATTAGCTTTAAATAATTCATGAGACTGAAAAAAAATTCAATTAAGAACATAATTGATAAACAACTTTCATGAATGCTGAGAAAAATAATTAGATTGAACAAACGTTATAGGAAAGAACATAAAATATTGTCATTAAATGTTAACACTTCATCTCATATAAACTATGAAAAGGGAGAAATTAAGTCAATACGTCCCACGACACAAAAAGCTAATCCATTAAAAAACCAGTAAATTTTTTTATAAATCATGACAACATAACCCATCGAAAAAACTGAGCATTTATATTCAGTGATTAAAATGGATCTTTGATATCATTTTTTTCCCAACTACGATTTTTACCTTTTAACCGTAAATTCTGTAGAACAAACTTTATATAAGAAATTCGTTTAACGTGATAAAGTTAATTGAAAAAAATAATATTCTAAAATTCAATACAAAGTTCAACACAGAAAGTATTATTCCACGAAGTGCAAGTACTTTTTTTCAATGCAAAAGCATATTCTACAGTAAATTTTACCGTACTGCAAGCATGTTACAACTGATACTAGCCAATCTAAAACTAGCAAACAAAGGCTTAATTTTCACTCTAATTTCATTTAGTCTTCTTAATTTTCACTAAGATCCTCAAGCTTTCTAGCAATCCTTCTGCCACGTTTTGACCACATTTGCAATTTTATTTTCAAGAAACGAAACTATCACCGCATACAATTCTATTTTCGCAATCTAAATTCTAAAATGAAGTCAATGATTGCTTTCGTTTGCATCATTTAATTTGCCATAACACTTCTTTCGATTATGTCGTCAGAGTTTAAAAATACGGTATTACTAACAGTTATTTGAGTGTAAATTTTTGGCAAGAATTTTTTTACGTTTAAGAGTAACATTCGATATTCTCTGGAGAAGGGCATATGCTCTAATTCCCTTTTTAACATTGGAAATGTCCGCACTGGTAGAAGAAAGACAACAAACGATCTTTCTTGTTCTCATTCAGTCAAACAGCGCCAGCTGCCGGCAAATCTTTTATTCTCCCAGACAAAATTCGTACGATTGCTTCCATTTTTAAATGACGAATGGTGCAAATACATTAAAAATTCGCTAAATTAAAGATAAAAAACATATAAAACCATACGAAAGTATTTATAATACAACGAAATACTTACTTTTGTATAATCGTTTCAAATTTTTCTTATTTAATTTGTAAATTAATACCGAATTAACAATTTTATATCATCATTAGTCGAGTATTCTTTTTTATCATCGAAGAGCATTAAAATATAATGTAATCAAGAAAATATTTTAGGATTATATTTTTGCCTGTATAAATAGTTATTCTTTATAAAAAAAAATACTTATTTATTTTTTTATATTTATGTACACATTTCTTTTAGAAAAGTTTCTTCAAATTTATAAAAATCCTAACTGATCAATATTCAGCAATTTTGTAAAAAATTAAATGACTTTCTGAAATTAATTCAGATTTTAATGCAATATTTAATTTGTGTCAAAATTAAAATTTTTTCCTATAATACTGCATCTTTCTATACTTTAAAATTCTTTCAATCTTAGATTAAAGTTCGATCATCGCAATAAAAAAAAAAAATATATATATATACAGGGTGTCCCAAAAAATGTATATACACCTTCAATTGTCTTTGCATTTCATTTATATTCTCACACTTCCAGTAACATTTTAGGATAAATTTCCTTTCTTCAAAGCTTAACTGTGTTTCATCCATTATTTCAAATCAGTTACACCTCAAAAGAATAAACTTTTAATGAGTTACAGGCTATGAACATGTGTATACATTTTTTTGGGACACCCTGTATATACAGTATAATGCTGTAAAATAAAAAAATTATCATTTCTTTTTATTGTTCCATCTTCAAATAATTAAAATTTCTTCAAAATTTAATCTGCGTCGATAAAAAATAATCCAAGGCTTTCACAAACAGATAAAATTTACTTATGGATATATATATTCATAAATATACAAGTAAGTTCTCCTTATTTAGAAATCTTTGGAACAAATACTTTTATGGATTTACAATACAATGAATATTATATTTAAAACATGTCATAATTATTAAAACATAATTCTTCGCAAATTCGGACAATTAGCTGTAATATTTGTTAATGGTGTCACGTTTGTTACAAATATAGAAAACCAATTACCGATTTTAGGTTTTCCAATTTGAGATTTACATTTCTCTATTTGTGTAAGAGATTAGAACTTATAACTTTTATAAATCGAGGTTTATTTATTAATTAATTTAGTCATTAATTAATAAAACAAAAATCTTTTTGTCTTAATTGTTACCGCGGAATTTTAAATATATATTAAGTGAAACAATTCCTTGGTTTTATAATTTAACCAATTAAAATTTATGTATTCAATGAAAATTTCCTTTTGTTCTCGTATCGTGTAATCGCAATTGTTTTAATTATAATTGCTCTTTTTGTTAATTGTATTATTTTCTAATTAGAGAAGAGTTTAAAAAAAAAACCTTTCAAAAGAAAATTATTTAACGATCTTATTCTTTCTCCTTACAAGTAATACTGGACTGAAGTTTTCCAGATGCTAATTTAAGTGTTTTAATTTAAAAACGATTATTTAGTAGATTTTTCGAAACACTTAAAGTGCAATTACTAAAGAAGAAAAAATATTTTCTTCAGGAGTAAATAACTCTTTAGAAAATAATAATGGAAACAAACAAGAAGTCGGAATAGCAATTTACAATAATGGAACATCAAAAAGATAAAAAAAATGAAATTAAATTACACTAACTGTTATATTTTTATAATTGTCTTTTGTAAAGTGATGTTTATGGATGACAACAACATAAAATTAAAAATTGTTTAAGTTTTTTTTTTTTATTTTTTAAACAAAGAAGCAAGCTAAGAAAATTTAAACGTATCTAATTTGTAAGTTTAAATATATTTTTGATAGACTAAAGTAACATTGAATAATATGTCAACAAAATTTTACATATTTTTCGTATCCTGTCAGTAATATAATCCCATTTTCAGTTGATAACTGTAGCAAACAGAATCAGGAAAGAGCCCAATCAAGCGAATTCAATAGCATGCAGGGTGGGATTTCACCTAATACATCAGACATGTCTCGGTTTCCCAGAATCACTAAAGTCACTGATCTAATCAGTCTTTTACTTCATGTTTTAACGTAATAATCTATATATAGAGATAAAAATAGAATAAAGGATTCTTCCTAAACCTTACATGATTTAATTGCATATATTTGCATTATCATAAATTTGAGAATGTATCAAGATTACTTGGTAAAAAAATATTATCGATGTTAATATTGAATTTATCGATTTTTTGCTATTTGCTGTATATAGTTAAATTTTAACGAAGAATAATTTATAATATAAATCAAAATTTTTAATTATAATACCCACATTAACGTTTATCTTAAAGTTAGGCTCTTGATATGGTCTTAAATGATCGTTTGCATTGAAAATCATCACATATGTGCTGTAAAATAAAAATAAAAACTTAAAATTTTAACTGATAATTACAGTTTTTATTTGCCTTATTGTCGCAAAATATAAAAAAAAATTATTAGAAGACAAAAATAATTTTTGATGAGGAAAAAAATACTGATAAACAGGTTTTCCTGAAATATAAAATCGAACCGCAACGTTAATTACATTGGTGTTATACTGACAGGAATTTACAAAGAAAGTAAATGAGAAAAATTAAACAATTTTTATCGAAGTATTAGATTTTTTTTAAATTATTTCTTCTTTTTTCCTCTAGAAATAGTTCCTTAATTATTTCTTCTTTCTTTAAACTGGAACATCCTAATTGAAAGTGAAGCCTGTGAATGTCAAGAAAATAAAAAAAGAAGAAGAAAAATAAAACATTTCTCTGAGGAATAATCAGCCAGATTTTTGTCAGAAGGAAGTAGTGGCGTGCAGATGAGAAAAGATATCATTAGATCCCAGACAAGATGTCAATAGTGAAAATGACTTCTTATATGCATTCAGTTCTGGAAAAATCGAATTCATAATGCGAAGTACTTCATCAGGAAGAATATATATAGAAAAGAAAAGTCAAATATCGAACTTCAACAATTATTTATGATCAGACCGCATCTTAGGAAAGGAGATTTACAATAGTGAAATATAGAGAACTTTTACAGTGATGAGGAGTAGCATTTCTGAAGTCACTTACTTAATATTGAAGAATTCTGAAAGGAGTACATTCATCACTTCACATAATTTTTTTAGAATTTTGTAAAAGTTTTAAGAATTTTATTTACCGAAGTAAAATAAAGAAAAAAAAAATTATTCTATTATAGAAAAGTTTATCAGACATCAAACCCATTTAAAATGCAATACATTACATATGGCTTTACATTATTAATTTTTAAAATACTAACAGTTTTATTTTCATTTATTTTGTTATAGTTTTAATAAAATAATTCATCGTAAGATGATATAAATTAAAAAAATAACGTTTAAAAAATATTTTTCATTAGAATTAATGACGGAAGGAAGCAACAATCCAGTCGTACAAATGAAAATTTAAAATCTATAAATTTTAACTTGTCTTCGGGCGGTTATATAAAAAAGTAAACTTGAATAATACAGAATTTATTGCTCTTTCGTATAGCGTGTATAGTCTTTTACAAAATAACTGATCTTGAGTCGAAAAGCATTTATTCTTTACAAAAAATGTTCTCTTAAAATATCACTAAAGCGTATGAAGTGTTTTAAAGCCAACTAACAATTTTCTGTATTGCGTTTCTATCATTCAAGCGTGTTTTTCTTTCGTTACTTAAATATCTAATTAATTTCGTACTGAATTCTCGAAATATCTCCATAAAACGCAAAAACTATTTAATAAATATTATGCGTTCTCGAGATATCCATAAACGTTACAAAATTTTTTCGTAGGTATGTTGAATACGTGAAAAATTATATAGTGAATAAAAAGAAATAATAATCTGTTAGAATTTTATGTGAATAAATGCTGATAAATATTGCTAACACATTTTCTACATCTGATATTCTAGAATTTCAAATATTGAGTTAAATATTATGGATTACTATATATACATACATTCTTTAAAATTTAATAAAAACTTGCTCAAGGTCTTTCACGGATTGGAGTCGTATGTCGCACATTTTAAAGTGTAAGAAAAATAACAATTTTGTAACTTATAAAATTTTTTCTGTTATTTTTATATGAGTAGATAGGTAGTTGACTTCGTCTGGAATATTCTTGACTTCCAGCAACCACGTAGTGCTTAAACGTGCCATTTCCTGATTTATGGATATTCTACTGAAATCTTACAAATTTTTTTTGTATGTATAACCCATAATTTTTTTTTTTTTTTTTTTTTTTCTGGGCCAGCATTTAAACCCCCTTTTTTTTGTCACCCTCATATATTTTATTGAAATTAAAAAAATATAAAAAAAATATAAAAAAAAAATTAAAATTTTTTTTGGGGAAATAAAA
>WUQG02417004.1:0-15588 GCA_011317285.2 Androctonus mauritanicus | reverse complement strand
GCATATGGCTTACAGCCAATAACCCGCACATTTTCTACTTTTTTGGTTGTAAATTTCACTAGTAGTTTCTTCATATTCCAAAATTTTGGAAGTCCGCATTACCTATATATGTACGTCTTTTTTATTTTGCCATTTCCCGATCTAACGTTTTCTTCAATTTAACGTTTTGTTTTGCCGTCCCCTTGGAAAACGTTAGATCGAAGTTTTACTGTATATTTTAATGAAATAATAATAAAATATATATTATTATAAAATAAAATTTATTAATATCTTAGTAAAAAGAAGTGAAAATTGTAAATTCATTTCAGCAGGAAATGACATATTGTTGGATATGTATATCTATTTCCTAATTTGGAAAAGTAATATAAGTTTGTATTTTGCATCTTCTGATAAAAATAAATAAGTATATGTATTTTTGTTTAAAAAAAAAATATATAATTCTTTGAAATTGGATACTTGCATTATTTTCTTAATATGCAATACAATAGAAAATATTTAAAAAAGCTATGGCTTATGCTTTTATATAAAATATGTCTAAAAATATTATAAAATAAATTCTCATCATATAATAATAAAAGGGAAATTTTATATTTAAAACAGAAGCTAATTACAGATGATTGATTTTTGTTTATATTAGATATATAGAATCTGACATTTACCAAATCCTTTTGATCAGCTGATGTCACAAAGAATCATCATTGTCATCACTATTAGTTGAGATGAAATTTTGTTCAGCTGTCACTAGAGAGATTGGATAGATTGTAGATCTGTGAAATGACATATGGTTGTTTAATAAAGAGTTTTATAATATAATTAATTAATTAGTATTAATTAAAAAAATCTCAGAAAATAAACAAATTTACAAAAAATGATTAATTTTTTAATCACCAGAAAATTCTTAGCCAAATCAAAATGTATGATTTCCAAATGATTACAAATGAAAAAAATAAAGGTTAATTAATTAACTAGATCAAATAAAATATATGGTACCTGACTCATTAATATACAAATAACAATAAGTGGCATGTTAAAAAAAATTTCACAAACTTATTAAAAATAACTGCATTAAATAATAGAATTTTGGCTTTTAAACAAGAAATATTTTGTTTTTGTCATCATGATTAAAATTGCTTCCTGTAAGAAAGCAGTTTTATTACAGCCTTAAAAAAATCAGATATTTGAAATTTTAATAAAACTTGTTAAAATATTTAAAATCATTGATAATTTTCATAATTAATCAGAGAATTTTTTTTATTGTCATAGGAAAAACTTACAGAATATAAAAAATATCAGAAAAAGAAATCACATAAGTATCCATTATTGATGTCACGAAATGTAGATAATGTCATCAGTGAAATTCTTGATTTCATTATTCGTGATTTCATCGTTCCTTGGTATAATTTACTGGTTCCAGATAGTCAGATTACAATATTATTAAAGTAAGTACATTAGATTTCAGTTAATATTTTATAATTTAATATAAGTTCAAATGTTTGCTAATTAAGGTAGTCCTCAACTTACAATTGGATTTGGTTCAAACCCTAATATCATAAGCTGGAAGTTATAAATATCAAAATTTATGGATTGCCCATTAGTGATATTTATTAGAAATATTTATTATTATATTTGTATTATGATATATCTAAATAAAGTTAACAAATAAAAAAAACAAGAATCAGATACAAAAAGCATAATTTTGATACATATCATTCACATGGACTTGTATGCATACGAATTACATTGAATAATTACAGAATTTACCTATAGCATCACTGTCATCAGTACGAGTGGTTATAAGTCAATGCCATTGTAAGTTGAAGACTACCTGTAATACTTTCTTTCCTATGAATATGTTATTTTTCATATGAAGTAAAATATAAATGAAAAATTTCAATCTAAATATTAATTACTATATGTCAGGGAAGGCAAACCTATGGCACATATGCCCAAAGTGGTACACTGAAAATTTTTTTGGATATGCAAAACTTGGAAGTAGTATATTGTTTTTAACTAAATTGGTATTCATATCAGAATACAAAGAATAATTTTGGTATGCACCCTTAAAACATTTGCCACTGCTGCTATATGTAATATAATTTATCTAATGTGGAATTTTTGTTACAAGATTATTTTAGGTTAATTATGATTATTTAGAGAATTTTTGATTTTGTTCAGAAACAAAATGGTATCAGTTCATGTATATTATTGATACAGTGCATTCCTGATTTCATATATTGTAACTTATGCTGTAACTTGTCACAACAACTTTGAACAAAACAATATAACATTATCATGAACTTAAATTTACTGTAATAGTTGTCTATAAAATAAATTTTTATCCCATTTGCAAAAAAAGATTTTCTTTTCATGCAATTTATTTCAGTCATATAGAAATTTTAATATTTTTCTTTTATTGATGTTTTTGCATAATTTTTTAGATATCATATAGCATATAAAATTAAAATATTTATATCCTAGATAAATAATAATCGTCATATTAGATGTTAAATAAAATATTATTTTTTTAGTATTTCCTTAAATTTATAAATTTTTGATATAATGCTTATATTTTCATTTTTTCTTTGATTTTCTTGAATTTTGTTGCTAATAAAATTGGTATGGTTATCAATGTGCATTTTTTAGAATTAATTTTTTCATTTATTAAAAACTTTTCAAACAGCTTTATAATTGATGTTAATTATGCAAGTTCGCTAGCATTATAACAAATTTGAAATTATCTCAAATAATGTTTAATTAATAGTATAAATTATTTATATAAGTGATTTATTTATAATAATAAGTTATATAATTTAAAAAATTTCAGAAATATTTCATTATTGAAAAATTAATTGTACATTTTATATTACTATAAACCCTCTTATATAAGAATTTTGGAAATAACAGATGAAATTTATTGGATAGGGATATTTAAAATTTATTGTATTGACAGTGAAAATCAGTGAACAGTAACTAGATGAAATATATGCACAGTCTTTAATGATACTTGCATTAAGATTGCAATCAATTATCCTTATATGCAATTAATTCATTAGTTATATATGATGATAATTGATTAAAGTAGTAGTATCTTGCTCTTTTTATAAACTGGATCATGGATTTCTTATATTTATCTGAAATATATTAAATTCCAACTGACAGTTGTTTCCAGAAAAAATGCTAGTAGGAAAATGTATCATATATATTGTTTTTATATATTATTATTGTGATAGTTTTTTTTTAATGTTATATATATATATATATAATTCAGGAGTAATAGTAAATTCACATTATCATATGCTATTAATCCGAATATATGAGAGTTTATAATATATGGATATTAATTACTTTTATCTTATATATTATTTAAAAATTATTTTTAATATTAACAGAATGAAATTATGATTTGTATATGAAAAATTAATTGTATATCCTACGATTTTAATGGCACAAAGAAATATTATAAATTTTATTGCTGTATAAGAAATACAATAACATTTTCTATGTTAGAAGTAACATAATTTGAATTAAATACATTTGATTTTGCTTGCATTATAGCAGTTTTGAAATTTTCTCAAATAAACATTAAAACATTTCTTTAATTTTTATTTTAGTATTTAATATTCTATTATATAATAATAAATGGCTGAATGAATAGAATGAACAGCTTTCATTTTGTTTAAAGATGTAAGAATTGTAACATATCAAATTTTCCATAAAAAAATAATAGGATATATATCTTTGGTTATGAAGATAACCAAAGATATATATCCTATTATTTTTTTATGGAATTCTAATTAATGATGATATGATATATATCTTATCATCATTAATTCTTTCATTAATTGAAGAAAATATGTATTTTAGTTTTTATATTAATTTCAATGATCAGGTCTTAAATTTTACAATATATTTTATTAATTTTTCTATAATATTTGTATTTATTCTCATTATTTTTATTATAAATAAAAATTAAATTTTTATTTAAATTGTCATATTAGCTATTTTCAACAAAATAATTTAAAACAGTAATAATTGCTGTTCAAATCATTAAGAGATATAATTTTATTTTTCTTTCTTAGAGAAGAAATGTGGTTAGTGTTGGTAAATGCTCGAGATAGATTGAATAAAATAGATTATGTTAAATTTTTTACTACTGATATTGTTATGAAAATACTCCAGCATTTTCAAAAATTAAGATATGCTACAAGTCCGTAAGTATTTTTATAAATTAAAAAATATATATTTGTCTACTTTATCTTGTAAAACTTCTGCTGCTTATATTAAAATAAGCAGCAGAAGTTTTATAATATAAAAAAGAAAGATTTTAGTCCTTGCTAAGTCTTTGAAAGAGCAAGCATATTTATTCATTTAAATATGCTTGCTCTATTATATACTGTATATTTATTTATACAATAAATATAAATAAAATTATTTTCAATCTCTTTGACCTTCATTAGTTACTAACCAATAAGAAAAATCATATCTATATAAAATTTCAAAAAATAAATTATGTATATATATATATAATGTACATTAATTAGAATTCTATATTTATATTATTATCTATCTTTTTTGGAATTTTTTTTTTTTTTTTTTAATATGATTAATAATTGAGGGCCAAAAATGTTCTTATTTAATCTATAGAATTATATAAATGAATAAGTGTGCTTATCCTGCTTAAAAATTTGCAAGGACTAAATTATTTTAATTATATTTATTAATTTTCTTTGTTAGTGATGACAATTAATATTGAAAATAATATAATTTTTAACTATAAATTTTAAATGATTTATAACATAAATTTAAAATGTATATATTGTAAAATATTTTTATTTGCATTTAAGACCAACACCAGACAGAGTTTCATTTTATCTTTCATCTAATCTTGCTACTAAAAAGAATGAACAAGAATACATACGAAGAGTAACAGAATTTCTTCTTATTTTATTATTGCCATCAAGATATTCTCGATGTCAACCTGTTCGACATTTATTAAGAGAAATAATATCTTGTTTAGGTAAAGTTTGCAAATTTAATTATAATAATATGGTATGCTTAGGGACATTTTAATAAGCTATTAATTTATTCTAACAAAGTAATGATGATGATGAAAAAACCCACACTTTATAATCAGAACTTTTTATTTGAATTTTTTAAAATAAGAAACTTCTAATTGGTCCAGTTATGAAATGCAATATGTGCAGTAGTTTCAGTACTTCTGGGTGCCTTGTAAATAATTTCAGAGTTATGAATAAATCTTGTGTACAAATTAAATTCATAATTAAATGTTTTCTTGTAAATATGCTGTACAGTAAATCCTTGACTTATATAATTAATTGGTCCAAAAAGTTTCTATGTAAATCAAAAACCATGTAAGTCCAATAATATTTAAAATCAATATACATTCCAGTTTTATAGAAATTCAGCAAAAATAAAAAGACTAGCACATTTATATATCTCTGTAACTGTTTAATTTGAAACCAAATAAGTAGATATCTGCTGTATCAAATTTTATACGAATTCTGTTAATTTATGAAGTGCTGTTTTCAATATTACTTCATTTCATTATGATATGTGATTGTAATTATCCTTGTTTTTTTCTCTTTGCTTTTTGGTATTGGCATTCATCAAAAATCACTATGGTGATATTTATTGAATTATATTAAGTAATTTATGTTAAAAATTATAAAAATGCAATTTCTTAGTGTTATGATATTGGGTTATTAGTTATTGTGTGTGTTTGCTAGATTAAATCCAAAATTATTTAATAATATATATTTGATTATTTTTATTATTTTAATAATATAGTGTTCTACAATCTGATTGATACTATATGTGATCCTGATTATATCAATCTGAAACTTATTGGATATTTACAATGGCAACAAAAAGAAATGGAACATCATAATCGTACATACTCTTATGCTGAAACATTTGAAGATTTTGTTCATATAATTCAAGATTGTGGAAATATAGAAGACCTTAAACGGATAAGGTATTTATTAAATTTTATTGTAGTGAAAATTAATAAATGATGACTGATTTTTCTTTATGATTTTAGAAAACAATAAATAAAAATAATTTTTAAATAAATATATTCAAAATCTACAAACATTTTGGTGATATAAATTGAAAGACAAGTTCTAAATATCACATATAGTATTTATTATATTTTCATTAAATAAGATGACAAATGAAAAATCATATTGAAAAGAAATTAATAATATGAATTAACTTATGTAATAAAAAATATATAATAATATGTAATGTCACATAAGTAATATTTTGAAAGATTTTAAAATAAATAAGTAAAATTTATAATTATATAATCTAAAATTTGAAATTAATTAAAATTTGTTTGTCAAAGAAGAATAAATTTCTCAAAATCTATAATTGTTGATTTAATCTAATATTCTTAATTAAAATTATTACTATAAATTTGCCATTAGATGTATCGTGATCATCTTCAGATAAATTGTTTAACATTTAGTTAAATTATTAATCATTTGGTATAGCTGATTAATCAGAAACTTATAAATTGATCATGAGCCTGACTCATAGTAAGTGAGATCAAGTATAATAGATCAATCAGGAATAAATGTTATATTGACAATAAAATTTGTTTGTAGAATTTCTATTATCTGGGTACAGTTAAGAAATAATTTGTGCATTAAGAATTGTTTTAGGTAATTGCTTGGGATTGTAGTTATAATCACAAGCAATTGCCATCTTAAATTATTTTTCTGTAAAAAATATGAAAGCTAATTGCTTGATATACAAATATAATTTTACTTTATTAATATTTTAAAAATATTATATCAATATATTGTATATGATTAATAAGTTATCAATAAATTTCAATTTCTAAAAATTACATGGTTAATAAAGCAATCACTTTAATCAGAAAAACAGTAATTTATTATTAGTAAATGCAAGTTAATTAATATTAAAAATAAATTATTGTTTTCATTCTTAAAGTGCTTGTTTTAACTGTGTAATTACATAAGCATGCAGAATTGAAGAAATTCAAGATTACTAAAAATTGCATTTAACTTTTCTGAAATAATAAAACATGAAAAGAATTTATTTTTTAAAAATTATGTATATTTTAAAAATATTTTCAAAATATATGAGATCAGCTTATGATAGGATTGAGTTCAGAAATTTTGGTCATAGTTCAAATCTATCATAACTTGAAACACAATTTTTCATAGACACAATGTTAAAAATGGAGGTTTATGTTCCCAAATCATCAGAACTCAGAATATTCAATATGCTTTTAAAAAGTAATAGCATTCAGTAATGTTGAATAAACGTAACTTTGAAACAAGAAAATTGTGTATTTAATGCCTACTAAACTTTATATGGGTAAAACTAAAGAAAACACAATGTAAAAACAAAGATAAAATGTTTAAGTTATTTTCTATGTTCACATTTCTAATGTTAACTGTATGGTAAAATAATTGTTTACCACCTTGAAGGATTTAAGTTCAATTCCGAGTCTTGCATATCATTTTTCAACAAGGATATAGGTCTGGCCTGGCTTGTTGTACTATATCATTCAACCTTCTGGTTGATCCCAAATATATATATTGGACATTCTATAAGTGCTATAAAAGTGGCAGCTAACAAAAATATCCATTAGCAACTTTATTCAGATCAATCTAACCAAGTTTCTTGTTGAAATTTCCCAATCATTAGCTGACTACTATATTATGGTATCCATTCCAGATCCAATTACAAACTGATCACATCTTTGATAGAGTCAACAAGACTTTACAATTTGTGAATCAATGCCTGGGCCTGATCCATTAGAGATTTTTCAGAAACATGGAATCCAAATTCCATGCTACCAGGAATGAGTTATTTTTTTGCTGACAGAAACCCCAAAATTTGTTCTATTGATACAATTTAAATCTGTTCAAAATTCTGTAAAATTTGCCAAAAGAAAAAGAAAAAATTAATTGTTTTACAATAATTTAAAAGAAAAAAAGGATGTTCATATATTAAATTATTTATTTAAATAAAATGAGCTTGGAATCGTCGTCGTATGAAAAACAAAAAGAGAACCAAGCTGTGAGATCAGAAGTTCAACAATCGTCTCATAACATCAGAAATGTTGAAGTTATATAAATGATTGAGCGAATCACATCACACACATAGACAGAGAAAGAGAAGTCAATGGTAATAGTTTTGACAGTAAACAAGACAACATGAATGTGGGACGATGATGGTAAAACAACTCGTCCTGTCGCAACAGCCGACGGAGATGATAGCTGACAAAAGACAATGGTGGTGATTGCGATGGCTGATGAAGACAGCGAACTTGAAAGATTTGTGAACTGTTACCAAAGGACATTGTGAACATTGAACATTTAATGTGTAGTTGGATTGTTAATTGGATTAATAATTTAATTCTGGTAAACTCTCTCAGGTATGTGAAGCTCATGGAACGTCTGCACTCTCTCTTGAATATTGTATAGGATTAATTTAATTTAGATTTAAGTGAAATTCTTTGTCAATTGCTATTTTATTGTTAATCACCTTATATTATTCTTTTGTTAAATAAATATTCTTTATTGTTAAATTAAGTTGATTTCAAGTCAATCTCTGATTTTGGACCTCAGCATCACTGATCCACATACCAGCCCGATGTACGACAATATAATGGCCAATCCTGATGAAAAACGTTCTGAGCTGGAGGAAAAGAGTTAAACTACTCCTGGTGTCAGGACCTGACAAATTATGAACATCCAAGGTGCCATCCTCACAGCATGAAGTTTCAGAATGCTTAAAAATATCTATAATGCTGTACTTATGGATACAGTATTAGCAATAAATATTATTGTACATAATATTTTTTAATATCTATAATACATTATTATTATTATATAAAGCCTATTTCATAGATAATTGCTAAATAAAAATAAAGATTTATGGAGATTTATATTTTATTGTTTTCACTTAATACTAAAAATTTTATTTATTATATTTGAAAGAATTGGCTCTTTATTCTAAGTACTTTAACATTAAAAAAAAAAATGTATTGCTTTTTGTAATTAAATACATTTATATATAAAATTTATTTTTTATAGTATTTATTTAAATTCTTTATTTCTGTTAGATATTGTATTGTGAGAGAAATTATCCATGCCACAGCAATAAATAATTTTAAGAAAGCTAAAGGAATTGAATTAGGTAGATAAAACCTTTTTTTTGCCGTTAAGAATAGTAGTTAGGAAATATAAAATATGGTATTTATTAATTGTTTAAGCTGACATATTTATAATTAAATTATAAATTTTTGTTTATGTAAACTTTTCTTTCATTTATAAAAATTTATCAAAAATCTTATTTAAAGAAAATTTCTTTTTTAGATAAGGAATTTAATCCTCAAACAAAAGCAAAAGGTGATTTATTACAAGCAAGAAATCTAAAGCGTTATATCAATCAAGTAAGAAACTTATTTTATGTATTGAAAATATGATTGTAATCTTATTAAATAAAGTACTAAGTTATAGTCTAATATTTTGATTGTTTATATAACCATGCAAATAAAACCAAGTTTCATCTTCAAAAATACTATAAATTAAATATACATTCATTCATTTTTGTTGCATGTTAAATGAATAATTCTATATGAGAAATGATGAAATATAATTAATTGATTTATGATCTATTTGAATTCAAAATTATATTTCCATATTTAACATATAACTGATAAATTGGAAATTTTATATATTGAATAGGACTAATTGTATGTATAGTAGATACAAAGAAATTTCAGCTATAATCTTAATAAAAAGAAATTTTACTAAAAAATAAGATGTGAATAAAATTAAAATATTAAAATTATTATACTAGAGAGGAATGTTATTTAAAAAAAATGAGTCAAGAAAGGCTGTATTTTTATATCACATGTTAATTCAACATAAGTACAATACAATCTTTTATAAATCAATAATATGTAATATATTTGACATAACAGAACTACCTTCCTAATTTTTAACATAATGATATCAAGTTGGATAAAATGGGGTTAAATTTAGATCATTGCAATGGACCAGCTTTTTTTACAATGTTTTTTGATATGTTTGTTGTTTTATGTAAATTAGTATACTTTTTAGTTGTGGAAAAATTTTTTATTTTGTTTTTCTTAAAAATCAAAAGGATTTATTTCATAGAACAGAAATGAATCTTGCACTATATTCCGTCAATTTAATTAATTATTGAAAAAGCAGATATCAATGATTAGTCCATATTATAACAGTAAAAAGTGAATTCTGTAATATCTAAAAATTTTTAAATATTACTTATAGTTATAATAAAATATTATAACTGTAAGTAATTATATTTTACTAGGAGTGTAATAAATCTATATAATAAATTAATATTTGTTAACTACAAATCAGATTAAATTTTATAAAGATTTCATGCATTTTAAAATATATTGTTTACCGTTGTTTAGAAAAAAATTGAAAAAATTGAATTTTTGATACTTAGAGAAAAATTTGCATTAAACTATAACAAATAACACACACAAAGACAGACCAATCTGAAAGTTGTGCAGAAACTCAATGAGTGCAATTTTAAACTGAGCCATACGACATAGTGCTGGGCAGTGAGTGTAATTTTGAACAACTGGTATGCCATACAGTGCTAGGCAAAAATGTGTTAACAGTAACACTGACATCCAGTTTATCCATTTTAAACATTATCCTGAAATTGTAATAGAGCAGTAGATCTTTTGTATAGTTTTAACCTAATAGCTTTAAAATAGTTTTTTCATAACTAATATGTATTAATGTATTATTATTATTTATTTTTTGAAAATATACTTAATTTTGAATGGAAAATTTATTTACTGAAGGAAGAAGCTACATAATAATACTGAGCAAAATCTATAACAGTGAAAATATTTTATAGTAATATAATATTCCATGATCATTTATATCTGAAATAAATTGTTATAATATATTGAATGAAATTATTAATTGTTATAAATAATATATAGGTAGTTATTTCTAGTTACTTTGCAGGAACATTCGATATTAGATAATACTTTTTTTTATAGAAAGACTAATAACATAAATAATAATTTAATTTTTCAGGTTTTACAATTTCATAATAAATACACAATACTTATTATAATAAATTAATAAATTACAAGTAATCCCTGACTTTACATAAATCTGTATTTATGTAGGTTAATTTTTGTTAAAAGCTGGGCCTAAACCCAGCCTTCCTGAGCAAACAAAGTGTAGGACTTGGAATTGAATCTGGATAGTAAGTGACTGCTTTATTATGTGATTTATATGTGTATTGTTTAATATAGCTGTTTTTAACGACTTCAAATAAACAAGCTCCAACTGCAGTATGGTATAAGAAAAATTTTGCTCTTTATTTGGCAAACGCTTTCGACGTATTTTAACGTCCTCATCAGGCACTTACAAGTAACAAAAAATTACAAAAAATTATTTTTAAACAGCAAAATTTTTCTTATACCATACTGCAGTTGGAGCTTGTTTATTTGAAGTCGTTAGTAATGTATATATTATGATAATATCATAATCTTGATAAAAAATGATCTTTTTTTAAATTTACATAAGTCTGAAATTATGCAACTTAAGAATGAATAAGTTGGAGAATGTCTTTGTATATAATAATCTTTTTTATTAATAAGAAATTGATTATATTGTTGAATTGTATAGGCCTAATCAAAGTGTAAAAAGTTTGAATACTGATAAATATTTATATTTTCAAAAATTGTTTTTTAAAAAATTTTAATTTGTTGAAATAAATAAAATTAATTATTTAGAATTATATTGATATATATAGGTAGTTTCCAAGTTACATAAGTGGCTCGTTCTGTGAAACCCTATGTAAGTCAAAATATGTATGTTGGATTATAGGTTATATAGTACTAGTGTGTCACAATAAATAAAAATAATTGTATTAAAGAATAAGCACATAAGTTGCTTGGTAAAACAACTTATCATCATGAGGATCCAGATTCAATTCCAAATTCCACACCTCTGGTTTTTCTGAAGAAATCTGGGTTCAGTCCTGGATCATTACTTAAAAATAATCTTAAGTAAGTACAGATCTATGTATGGTGGATATATACAAGTCTGGGATTGTCTATATATATATAAAATATATATTTATTCTTTTTAATTAAATCAATTTGAAATTATTATATTTGTAAAAAAATCAAGATTAAAATACAAAATATCAGAATACAATGTTAAACTTTTCTTTTCCCCCTAGGAAAGGAAGTCTATGAAAGTGAAATTCTTTCTTTTTGCAATTATTATAGTTTTCTCAGGAGGAATGATGCATTTTTTCTATAAGCACAGAGTTCATTGTGTTGAAATGGGTAAGCAAATATTTAAAAACTATTTATTTAAAGTAATAATATTTAATATACCAAAAAATCAGAAACATATGGTCTGCTTCTGGATAAACAAAAAGCTGATGAGGATATCTATGATATCAGAAATGTTTCTGAATAAAATATATTTTTATGTGTTAATGATACTGCTTAATGTGCTAATCTATCTAATATATTTTGAGTAGTTTGTATAAGTTAAGTGAAGGTTTTTGTATTAAAAAATTCTATTTTATTGAAAATGCAATTTATAAAAACACTTGAAAATGATTTACAAATATTTCATGAAAAATAGTTGTAAATTTTTTACTAATTTCTTTTTATGCTCTTGCAATTATAATAAATGTGATGTGGACTGCAATAAAGACCAAACTTATGGCTTAGAAACTACAAGTTTGAGACTGCTTTTTTAGGTATTATCATTGAATGTACAATATTTGGATAATTTTATAGCTGAAATGAGATGTGAAATTTTGGCAGGCAGCTTTATTGATAAATTAAACAGAGATATTGTTAAACTATTAAGAAGCAATAAAATTCCAAAGTTTTTAAGGAATCTTCTGTAAAAGCTCCTTACATTCTACATGATCACAATTTTTTGGTTTTCCAAAGCTACAGTAACAACCAATATCAATAGGATCAGTAATTAAAAAATGCAATTCTTAAATGAGACATTTAGAGAAGAATATTTGCTAAATGGTGTTTGAAAGCATATACAATATTATTCTTGCAAACTTAAATCAATAGATTTTTTTTAGAAAAATTATTTTAATTAAGTCTGCTTCTGGATGAACACATAGAAGTTTATGATTTTATCTCTCTATATCCTAACATTTTTATTAAATCAGATTGCATAGAACTATATAGAATAATACTTGCATTCCTTTCAGAAAAGAAAAGAAAAATTTCAAAGCCGTCAGATTAATATGCAGTTACACATTATTTTTATTTTCAAGAAAATAAAAAAGAGATTCTCTTATTGGTAATCTCCTTGCTGGAGTGTTAGCAGATTTAGTAATATATAGAAAACTGTTTTCTTTTCTACATATTAGAATTACATCTGTTTTCTTAAAGAAACTGTTATATATAGGAAGGAAACCTATGTTCACTATTCATTCACAGATATTCACATGAACTATTGATATATAAAATGACTGCATTCAGAGACTTCCAAAAAAGAATAGATACACATTGTAATGTATATAAAGCAAAAAAATGAAAAATTGGAATAAGTTGTCTGATGAACTGAAGTGTTTTGGATATACAAGGAGTGCTGATTGGAAAAAAAAAACATGGTAAACAGAAACAAAAAACACAATAAAATATAGTAATCAATCAGAAAAATAAAAAATACTATTATAATATGAACATTAGTAAACCAATAATGAAAAGAACAAAACAATGGAAAATGGGAGAAAAAAAAATCATTATTTAATAGAAAGAATACATTATTTAATTTAGTTAGAATTGATAAAAACAATATCTAGGAACATATAAAAGCTAGAATATACTTTGTTTTCCAATAGTGAATGAGAATTTAAGCAAAATGAAAAAATGTATAAAATTATTATTAGAAATTTTTCCATTCAACAGAACATAAAGAAGACATAATTCCAAACACTAGGAACACTGCCTTTTCACAGAGCTGCAACATATAAAGTGAATATAAAATGGAAGAATCACAGGTGATTAATAAAATAGAAGATCTTTTACAAGAAAGATTTTAGAAAATATTGCAAAATTGAAAATGTAAGCTATTAGAAAAGGAGTTTGTTAATAAATTGGATTCTCATGTTGACAGTACAATTTGAAAATGATACAGGGAATAAAAATAAAATATAAGATAAACTTTAAGAATGGCAATTCTTATTATATTTATTATTGTATATGCAAGTATTAATAATTCATTGTACATGATTATTGAAAATTTTTTTATATTTTTTATTTTTATTAATTTTTAGCTGTAATTTTTCTATTGCACATATATATTTCTAGTATTATATATTTTTTGAATCTTAGAAATGTGTCAGGATTCAAATTTGAATTTTCCAAATATTTTGACAAGTTATCTTTTTGTGTATACTTTATTTATATAACTAACAAAAAATTGTATAAAGAATCAATAATATAATAAATTTATTATATTATATGATTTCCTGCTCATAGTATTGATTATTTTATATAAGTTGTGAGGTGTCTGTTTGTTATTTTTACAGAATAACAAACATAGACAACATTTAACTAACATTTTTCAATAATAGTTATATATATATATATAAAAACTATTATTGAGAAATATCAGTTTACAAAATAATAAATATAGATGCCTCACAACTCTATAAAATTTACATTCCTGGAAGTATTACTTAATTATTACGTTAAAATTAAAAATAACATTATGTATTTGTATATATGTAGTTTAAAATGCAATGCAATATGCATTGTGATATATGCACTAATTATAACAAATTATTGTATGTCCGAATAATTATCAAAAAATGATATAAATTGTACATATACATTATATAGTATTATTAATAACAAAAATGATAATCATTACAGTAATGTTCTAGTACTATCATATAAAACTGAAATATTGTATTGTACACTAATACAAATGATTTAAAAATTTTTTTAATGTAAATTTGGATTTATACAAGCCAGATATTGCCAATTATTTTGTGAAATTTGACAAAAACTTGAAATACAGGCCTGTCTCTCTTGAAAGTGCTTTGGTAATATAGCTTTTCTCAATTATATGTTTTCATTTTATGTCTCAAAAAGAAAATTTTCTGTAGTTAATCACAAAATAATATTTAGAATAGGTATAACACATAGATGGGCTGGGTTCAGAACCTTCCTGAAAAATTAAAAGTATGAGATCTGAAATTGAACCCAGATCCTCCAAGCTGGCAAGTGAATACTTTACACGAGCCATCCAGCTAAGTCATTTTTTTGGCCTAGCACTATTGTGCTCTTAATGAATATTAAGATGCAAATATATCTTCAGACTTTTATATATATTAGCAAATAAAAAAGGCTGTGATTCACTTTATAATGATACCTAAAATCATCAAAAATAAAACATCAATACTCAAAAATAAATATGATAGATATAAAAATATATACAGTGGGGTATGCTACAACGAATTAATTGGTTCTAGAACGTTGTTCGTTATAGCATCTGTTCGTTCTAG
>WUQG02416993.1:0-15589 GCA_011317285.2 Androctonus mauritanicus | reverse complement strand
AGTTAGTAAACTGATTGATCCTTCTCCTGCAACATCCTTGCCTGAAATGATCATGCTTCCCACTCTCCCATAGGCCTCTAATGGTTGCCGTTCACATTTTCGGACACAAGTTCCTATGTAAATCTTGTATGACAGACTAGCATGTTATGTTTGGCAATGACCTTTTAAGACACCCTATATACATTATAATTCAAAAGTTTATGATAGTTTTTACCTATTCAACCTATTTCTTTACATTGAATTTTGAATTTCAGAGTTGCTAAAGATACTCATTCACACACAGGCTGTACCTTAAGGTTAAAATTATATGTGAATAAGATGTGAAATTTGAACCTTAAGGTTCAAGTGATCTTCAAATTTAAGTATAATACAGTAATAAACATGCCAATCATTACAATTTTACTTATTAGTTAAAAATTACAAAATTTTCATCAAATATTCCCTTAAATTTATGTAACTCTCAAAAATCTTCATTCTACTAAATTATTGGCAAAAATCAATTCAATTTCCTGAAAATTAGAATTGATGTTTTTAATTCTATTCAATAAAATTCATTAATTATAGATTTTATTATTATAATTATTTTAATAAAACTAAGACCCTTTGTACATGGAGCATATCATCAGAGACATGGCATCATTTGCTTGCAGTGCTGTCTGTAGCATATTTGTCATACTTCCCAATCTTCATGACACTGGCTGTACTATATTGTCATTTGTTAGCTGTACAAAGCTAGGCTTGTTTGTGTTCTCAGTATGATTTACCTACTCATATAAAAAAATCAGTGAAAGTATTACAATTAAATTCGTACAAAAAAAAATATCCATATTTGTATAATTATTCATTGTCTGAATATTCTCAGAAGAATATAACAGAAAAAGCATGAAGTGAGATAGCTCATTTAATGACAAATATGTATGCAAATATTAATATATTTTAATTAAAATAACTGTAATAAATATAACAATTTCATTGCCAGAAAAAAGCAATATTTTGTTTTAATCATATTACCAAAAAAAGTATATAATGTGGAAAGATTTTACTTTGAGTGATGCCATTCTTTATATTGGGTTGGCAATAAGTTCCTGCTGTTTTTTTAAATTTTTTAAAAGTTTATTTTTCAATAAAAATTAACAATTAATTAATCAATATATTCTCCCTTGTTGTTTACAACTTCTTCCCAACGTTCAACAAAACATCCTCTTTCGAATGATTTAAAACATTATGCCAAAAACATTTAATAACATGCGGAATGTTAAAATTTAAAAAAACGGCGGGAACTTAATTGCCAAGCTAATATTTTAATAAATTTATTTAAAACATTCAGAAAAAATTAAGTAAAGTAGAAGAATAAGTAAAAAATACAAAACAAAATTAATATTTGATTTGTTAGATTTTTATCTATAAAGCTGATATTTAATTCGAAATTTCCTATTTTTTACTACCTAATTAATAATTTTTGTAGCCATTTTTAATGCGTTAAGAGTTGCATAATGAAAAAAATGAATATACGTTACTAATTCTACAAAATCTGAAATGTAATCGACGAACCGAATTCAGATTCCCCTGAAATAAACAAGAAACGGATTTTATAACTTACTGTAATCTAACATTTGTCCTCTTCGATTTTTTTTTTTTAATATTCCAAATTAGAATAAATATAAGTGAAAGTTGTTATTATTATTATTATTATTATTGCTACTTATTACATGTTCGTGCATTAAATATGGATGCCTCTATTATAACCCTGAAGAGATGATGTATTGTTTTATCGAAATTAAAATTGATAGTTGCACTTATTCGTCCACTCTTTTAATCCCAGGACATTTAAGAACAATTTAACAGAGTAGTGGCATTTTCTAGGTGCTAAACAAAAGTAACAAAAGAATAAAAATTATATTCTGAATAGCTCCACTAAATACCAAGAGGATAAACTTCTAAAGTGAAAAACTATAACACAATAAAACAATTATGGCAAATTATTCTTTACGTATTCATTTAATGTTCTTACAAAAAAGAATTCTAAACTATAATTAAGGATTATCGACCGGAAATAAAGATTCGGCGTCACGAAAATCGTGATTTCTGATTGTCATTGGCATACATTAAAAATTAATTTATCAGACTTCTTAACTATCTATATTTTTTTTTTATATGAAATTGTTTGCAGACGTCTACTTGGAACTGTTTTACAGAAGGATTAAGTTAAGCATTCAAACGTATTTTAGAAATAAATAAATCGATAATGTAGAATTTCACCATTCAATTTGAGGCAGCGATTTAAGAGATAATTCCAGAAAAAATGGGGGACGATCAGTACCAAGCTATCCCCAAAGCACTCCATTTTTTTTTGTAGATAAAAAAGGAGACAATGCCTTATATCCGCTAATTTTACTATACGTTATCCAGAGAGAGAGAGAGAGAGAAAGAGAGGGAATAAAAAGAGGGAATGCGGTATAAAGGGAATACAAATGCAAGCCAATTTGCTACGATGCGATATATCTAGATATCATACTGTAGCAAACCATAAATTTTTTGCGCATTATCATACTTTCGCTGAGATTCCTCCGTGCTAACTTTCGTGCAATTCCATGGGCTTATATACCACACTTAACTATTAAAAATCCTACTTTCTATTCTAATTCTGCATGATTTACGTGAATTCTTAGCAAGTACAGACGATAAGCATTCATTAATTTCTGGGTATTCTTGTTATTCGACGATAAATACAGTTGACTTTTGTCTCGAACTTGATGAGTCGTTGAAAAACAATACAAAAACTGTATTGTTCGATCTGTGGATTCAATTTAGTCTACCATCAGAACACACCTGAGCCCTTTGGGATTACAGCCATTCCAAAACCTCTTAGTTTGCATGAGTATGTAGATGGATTAAACCCCTTTCCTGTAATAAATGGATAAATGTAGCCCACCTGAGCTGTTTTCCGAGAATATGTGTGTATTTTTTTCCTTTCCCCTTCTTATTTTTTCTTTATTTGGTTTCTTTCACGACAAAACACAGTATAGTTTATTGACAGAGAAGAAGTTTTTAGCTGTGTCTGCTAAACTTGCTGGTTATTAGATTTTGGTAAAGTTGACAGCACCTGCCAAGTTTTTTCCAGTTCTTTTTAGAGATCTTAAGCTTGTTACTTGTATTAAGATAGTTTACTATTGATAAAAATCCTATAATTTAGTTTAAACTAAATGATAATAACAAAAAGATACAGATAAAAAAAATCCTGTGCGTAAAGTAACTTATAGTAAATTTTTAATATAATCTTAGTTTAAGTAAAACTAATTAATTATTTGATCTAAATTTGATTATGATTAATTATCGGAAATTAATATTTTCTGTTTACTTCCTTTTTTTTTTATTTTCTTCTGATAATTTGACGGAAAATTAAATTTTTAAAAGATGTTTATAAAGCAAATATTAATTTTTGCAATCAACTTTTTTTTTCTTGGTTATTAAGTGAGATACATGTTAAGAAGCGCGATGTATTCGGTGACATCGTCCATTGTCGCTACGTCACACGATAATGCGGTAATAATACAATTGGTGAGGTGTAAAACACGTGAAAACGTGATAAACAAACAATGTCGATTATATTTAAATTTTTTACGTATTATACTAACACAATTAAATATACAAACAGCGTGTTTTACAGCTGATAGACTGAAATCTTAGTAATTTATATGTGTATCGCCTTATTTCTTACGCTTTACATGGATATGCAGTTAAGGCACTTTTAACGATGATCATAAATTTAAACTGGTTCAGGGTCAACTATAGACTTCTCGACAAACTCCTAGAATTAATTAAAGAGAGTTAATTAAGTAGAGAATATAAAATTATCCCTTTTAGAAAACTTAATATATCAAAAGCACCGCAACAAGCTTCTTTCGATATTTTTTAATTAATTTTCTATAATGCAATTTTAGAAAATAATCATAATTTATATACCAATTTTCAATTAAAAAAAATTATATATATATATTTAAAATTATATTATTTACTCAAAAAAAATATATCATTAAAGTTTTAGACACGCTACTATTTTAGATGGAATAAAAAAAAATTAGGTAAAAGTTTTTTTTTGTTAAGAAAATAATCGATTTTAGGAATTAAATAAAAATTTTCTTCCTCCAGGAAATAAATAAAATAAAAAAAAAATCAAGTAGAAATTTGATAACGAATCAAAAATTTGATCAAGTATTTTAAAAAGGTTTTTTCCAATTGGCCAAAACCAAATATCGAGAAAAGGGATATTGACTTAAGCTTAGGATTTTTCTCTCAACTAACTCTGACAAATAAAGTTAACAAACCGTTAACATTTAAATTTTATAAGTTTTAAACTTCGTTTTATTTGCATAAAAAAAATATATTTCCCTTTTCTGAGTCTTTATATATAAATCTGCGTTTTTTTTTTTTTTTTCTGAAGGAAATGCAATCTAAGGAAAAGAACCTGAAACAAATGCAATCAAAGCAGAAAACAGCGACAGAATTGGCATTATGAAAATCATTTCTTGTTATTGTTAATAATTTTTTTTTTTTAATATGTAAGCATAAATATATTTATACCTATATAAGTTACTTTTTACACAGATGCTGATGTAGTTTAAAGCAATATATAATATTAAATCTACGAAAAGACCCCCTCTCACGGTATCCAGCTTTCTAATGTAGATCAATATAAAGCTGAGATATTCCTGTAATAGAATGCTAGCTTTGCAGTGGAAATATATTATTCTAAGTGAACAGAGTATAAAGAGTAGAATAAATAAATTTTATCAAATACACAAAAGTGAAAGAAATATTTGCAATAATTTAACTAAATTTTCACCATTAAATTGCTTTATATTTCCTCACGCTCGCTCTCTCTATCTCTCTCTTCTTGCAGTTCTCTTTGAAAAGACGAAATATTTATTCAGGTTTATAAATTTTAAACGGATAAAAATCCCAAATTTCAAAATGAATTTTCAATATTGAGCAATTCGGTGCATTCAACCGATCTTCTGATAAAAGAAGTAAGAAGAAATAATAATAATAATAATAGAAAAATGGCAGAAGGTAAAGTCAGTGGCCCAGTGGAGACCAGAATGATTGCTTTTCTGGTCAAAACACGTCTTAATTTTTATTCTGTTTGTTGGTATTCTTACCCACCATAGAAATTTTAGCGTGAAAAGTTATAACCTTACAATAAAGGAGTTGAAAATGGAAGCTAGAATGGTCTTAAGGAAGTTTGTAACGCTTCACTAGCTCTTTTTCCTCTCGGTTCACCAACATGTTTTCGTGGTTAGCTCTTCCGAGAATGGGAATTTGAAGTAATATTGGACGAAAACATTGTTCTTTCGAACATTTTCGAAGATATTGATAAGTTTTTCTTTCATGTTCTACGGCATAACAAAGCGAAATATCTTATGGATATGTTTATTATAATTAAAAATTATGTAAAAGTTAATCACTTTCTTTAATGCGAAAAACATTCAAAATATATAATTCTGTTTATTGTAAATTCTTAACAACAAAGTTCAGTAGTGTAACTGTGCGTTACGTGGTTACAATTCCGTTTATATCTTGTTTACTCCACGTACAAAAAGACCATTAGACTTTTGAAAAGCTTTCAACACAGTTCTCGGGTTAATAGGAAAAACAACAAAACTAAGCTGGAGTGTAAAACGATATAACAATCCACTTAAAAATATTATATTAGAAAAGAATTTTTGAACCAATTCTCATAAAATTTTAAAATGGGACAATCCGATAGTTTTCCAGTATTTATCTCGATTTATCATTTTATCCAACAGGGACACGCCTCGGGGATAAAATTTCTAAAACTAAAAGTTTTATTCTCTTTCGGATCCAAATCTTGCTAAAGGCCAAAATAAACGAATTCTACAAGATTTTTAGATGCTTATTTTATTATTTATAATCTAATAGAGGCTAATAAAATGTCAGAAACTTCAATTAAAAAAAAAAAAACAGAAAAAATACTCGTGTTTTTACGGCGGTATACACAAAGGAGAGCTATTTTTATAAACTTAGAGATAACAAGGAGGCGATTAAGTTTTATCAAGGTGTTAAAACCGGTTGTTAATCCGCAAGATTTCAGCTGCAACATCATAAGCAATTTGGATACGCCGTTTCGCACCGTTACAAAGGAGGATACTACGCGCCATCTGGCACTTTCACCGTATTATCCAGAGCACAGTTCCTTGGAAATGTAAGAGAAGAAAAAGAATAAAGAAGGCATGAGGTAGAAAAGAAAGGGCGGCAATTGCTATAGGCCTTACTAAGACCTAGTAATCAGGATGTTTATGTCGGTTCTTCACATAGACTCGTCTATCTTACTTGTTCTATCCTCCCTTTCCCTCAAGGTAATAGAGAGGGATGGCGGTTCAATTAAAACTTTCTAACTCTTGGTCCTCAGTGACGAAAGAAGGTTGGAAACAATAAGATTGGATTGTGAAAGATCCACTTGTCTGTTTGAAAGGGGAGTATTGACTTCTTGCACTTTGAAGTTTTCAATTCCTTTTCGATTTATTTTCCTCTTTCTTTACTTTGCAAATTATTTTCTGATAAATAAATAAATCCAATTACATTATAACTTTTTGATTTATTGAAGCGTTAATAACTTTAATTAATACTTCATTAAAGTATACTATATAAATACTAATTAATTTTTTTTTTCGTGCGGTAGAAATTTAAAAAAAAATTACTCGAAAATTTTGTCACGATTTTTAGCCGCCGATCGATATTTTTACAGTTATCGAGCGCTACAAACGCTTAATCAGAGCGATAGATTACAGATTTATTTAGTTTAAACTATCGGGATGCCAGCGATAACGTTATCGGAGCGGTAGATCATCAGTTTACATTCGAGTCAAGTAAGTAACCCATAGAATGAGTGATAAGCGTCAAACATGCATTTATCTGAGCGATAAATCACTAATTTAAAGATATAGGCCTACTTACATCCTTACATTAAAATTTAAAACATTTAATCACATGTTTATAAAGTTTTGTTATAATATAAAGAAAATTTTTCGAAATTTCGCATAGAAAGAAACGCAGCTGCTGGCATCATTCTAGAAATCTGTATTCATTAATTTATTAAAAACATACTTATTTTATTTTATTTATAACCTTAATCAAAGTATCGAAAATATTAGACTAAGATAAATGATGAGCACTTCTAAATGGCCAAACACTAAAGGAAAAACAATGATAGAAGAGGAAAAAGTACAGGACTAAGGATAAAATTAATGTTCGACAAACCAAAGATATCAGCTCCATCTGTCTCCTGGACTTGACATGACGAAAATCGAAGTATTTTTTTTTCTTTATAAATGTTTTGTTAGGATCTCTCCTATTTTTTTAAGTTTTATATATATATATTGGAGAGAGAAAGAGAAATACTCATATCTCTATTCAGAATTAAGACGTAAGAATAAATAAATATGCTTTTTTTTTAAACAAGCGAAAAAAAAACATATAATTCGAAACGTTATTTATCGAATAGAGAGAATAAAAAATAAAACATTTGTTATTATTCCACTCAAGTCACGAAACTTCAATGTTTTTACCATGAGCAACCTCTTACAATCATTCACCATGTTAAGGAAGCAGTATAAGGGATTAGAAAGGTTAATCAGTATTCTTTCGAGCGACTGCATTTTTAATCTGGTGTAATTGTTTGAATTTCTAATTTTATTATATCGTTTAAAGTTTAATAGTTGGTTTTTATTTAATGTTAATATTTATTTATGTAACATTTTATGTCTTAACAAGCTCCGTGCATTTTCAGTTCTCGTGTTAGTAAAGAATGGACTGCTTGGAACAGCTGTGAAGAATCTATTCCGTATACTTGGCGAGAGGTCCTAGATAATTTTTACAACGTATTTTTAGTACATAAAAATATATATTATTACACCTTAGAGTAAAATCGAAACTTTTAAAAAATTCTGAAAAATTTCTCCCTTCGGAAATTAGAATAAAATCAAAGACGGGGAGTTATATTCGGGGACTTTATTCTCTTGGGAGTTTTATTATTGAATACTTTCCCATTTTTGCTACTCGAAAACGGATGAAAATTATGTATAATGCGGTAAGAAGGAAAAAAAAATACTCCACTCTTAAATTCGGTTTGCATTCTTGAAATTTTAATTTTATCCAAGCATTTAAAAATGCTTTAAAAAAACCGCACCGCACATCCACCGATGATGATGATGAGTAGAATAGAGTAGAACGGAGAAGAAAAGTTTCCATTTTCTTCATTATTTATTCAAATCTGAGCTCGCATCTCCGTATCTAACAATAAAACTTTTATGATATGGTAGGGTCTAAGCTTTCTATCTTCTTTAAGTAGCTAGGGTTTTTGTTAATGGGATTCCCTTCTAAAGATTCTCTCACAATGAGAATCGAGCCATCAATGTCTTTATTTCCACAAAGATTGCCCAGAAAGTAACCTACTTTGTTCTTTGATCTTCTTCAGCTCGTTATTGCCTCATCTGTTAAAGGTTTTTATTGGATGACATCTCTTCTATATTGCAACAACAGAAACAAGCGCATCATCAAGATAAACATTCAGAAAAAAGGTTATTTATGAATTTATCGCAAAAATGAGAAGACATAAAACATTGTCTGAGATATCACGTGCGATCTAACAGTTATATATATATTTATATATTAAGAAAGTGAATGTTTCTATTTTAATTACTCTAATTATGATGATAAAATAACAAAATTTCTTCCGAGTTGTTTAAAAAAAGATTAAGAAGAAAAATCTTAAAAATCGATATAAAGGTATGAGTAACTTAAGTAATGGTTGTTTTACGAAAGATTTTAGAACTCAACTCAGGCATATAAGTTACTCCTTATTAAGGTTCTTCTATCATTTATTTTGTCATAATCTCAAGAGAACAGAAGAGAGCGTTATATCCTAAACTCAATTGTGTGCTGTAAAAAGACAGCTAAAATTAATTGCTGCACACATTGCAACAACTTGCTTAACTGAAGCACTGTGTCATTTATCAGTACCTACTTCTACATTGCCTTTATATCTTATGTAGGTACTTCGTATAATAGTTTCAAGGTTTTTCCTCCAGCAACTCCGCAAATTAATTACCACATTAAATAAAAATAGGTTTTTTAGCAAAGAGACAATAAAAATTTTAATGCAGAACTTTCTTCGCTTGCGTAAAAAAAATATGCACTAACTTATATATAAATATTATTAATTATTATTAAATAATAATCCAATAATCGATCGGCCCCCTAGCGTTAAAAATTAATTATTTATCTTTTTAAAATATTATTATTTTACGTATTACCGCTAGGGGGATAATATGATCGTTTCATTTTGCATTTTTAATATGTTGGAGATAGTGGTCAATAATTTTAGTCGGTTTCGGTTTTTGTTGCCAGTTTATCTGTCAAAACTATTATCGGAATCTCCAAAACAGATGTTTTAATTTATATACTTGACTAATTGCCCAATGATCGTTGATTTGATGTATCAGGACACAATAATTAATTGCTTGCATCCAAGCTATTTAATTACAATTTATCAAGTGGAAAGATAATGTTGATAACATTACTTACTAGATTTAATAAAGGCCTTTGGGCTTCACTGTAATTCATGTGTCTAATAATGTTTAAATTTATTTTCTAATATAAATTAGCGAAGATTTTTGTCTACTCTTCTATTGGGTGCGAGCAACATTCAGGAAAAAAATAAAAAGTTAGTAGGGGAAAAAAATAGTCGTGCAGCGAGTTAACTCGACAGATGCCATCAGAAAATTTCGGATTGTAGTAATAGCTCATTTAAGAAAATATTTAACAGTAAAAATGATAAAAATCCACCTGGTATTTGTTATTTTATACACGCGACATTATTACGACAGGTGCAAAATTATCTGGATTGCGGCATCGTTAATTACCTTATTAGAATACCTCAAAGCAATTTTTGAAGAATTTTTTCCTATGTTAATAATATGCCTTAGATGCATAAATTCATATCAGATCTATAAAATTCTTTTTTAACATTTTTTTGTCTTTTTTATTTCCGCAGAGAAACATGTCTCGTATAAAGAATACAATGACCGAATATTCTCCAGTAATTCGATCTCGGAATGATTTCAATAAATTTTGCCTGAGATAGCGACCCAAGAATATATATGTATAAGTCTAACAGAAAAGATTAAATTCCCTTTATGAGCACGAATTCCCAGTGATATAAGGTTGGGTCATGTTCGATACACGGTAGACGATTCTATTAATGGTTAACTGTGTATAAGCTTACACTGTTTGGAAGGAGGATAAAAATTTTTTTTTATTCGTAATAGTTTGAATTCTTTGCATGATCTTTAACGATACAAGAAGATTATTTTCTTAGCTATTGTAAAAACTACCGCTTCGTTGATCGCTATTACCATGCAAAGAATAATTTAGAGTAATTCTCATGTTTAAATGCTATTGGCAACAATGAATTTAAGCTTTAATGCTAATTTAATACAGAAAAAAAGACATTCCCCAAGCGAAGTATTATAAACTAATACTTTGCTTGGAGAAAGATGAGGTGAAATTTAGTTCAAACATGGAAAGTGTCGTAGAGAGAGGAGGACTTTTGTAAATTAGATGTTTTTTACGACTGACTGAGTTGCTAGACATTAGGGACACATAAATCACTACAGATGGCATCGTCTAGTTCTGTTTCCGATACAGATACCCCAGTTCTGGGCTATTAGCTCAGTCTCGCACCCATGCTCTAATGGCCCAAGCTGTATTCGAGTTTTACAATTCGAAACGTTTGTGCCTGGCATCTTCTTACACGTGTAACACAACACTACAACTAGAATTCTAACCTTTATGTAAGTCTCTCCATCTGACTGACTTGTGAGATTATCATTTAAACATCTTTAAAAGTTTCAATTATGTAGAAGAAAACAGGAGATTTAAATAACTGGATAACGATATTATTCCATAATTTTTTCTTTTTCTTTTTTTTCTGCAACTCGAACGTGATAAAACGATAATTCAACGACTTTGTATAAGCGGAATGAATATTACAATCGTCGTCCTTAATTTGTCCTCTGCTTGAAATATTCTTTTATTAATCCAAACTAGGTATTAGTTCACATTAAATATTAAATTTTGTAGACGAAAAGAAATTAAAAGAAGACGTATCAAAGTCAGAAAAGCGAGAGTTTCTGATTGAAATTTCCGCTCGGAAAATCAGATATTATAATTGAAGCCTTAGGCGTTAACTGGTACGTATGATCCGACAGTTTTGAGACACGCGAATCACAATTTGCTTAGGGGTGTTAAGAGTGTGCTAAAGTGTTCCTCTTCATGGAACAGGAGAGTTGACAGATTAGTCAGAGTGGAAAAGTATAGAAACGATGTCGATTAATGTCATCGAAGTGTCATTCATGTATATGAAATTGTTTACAGCAGAATGGCCTAGCATCTGTCGTTTTAGCTCAAAGGGAAATTAATGGATGCACTTCACAAATTTACGACCAAATAGATTATCAGAAGTTATTAGCCGTTTTAATTTATTTTAGGAAGGGAGGGGGATATTTTTGACAGTTTTGTCTACTTTAAAACCTGACTGATCACAACAGTTTTCTTCATAATAAAATTTTTTTTCCTCTCTGTTAGAATAATTCGACAACCACCGCTACCACCACCGCAAACTCGATCGCCAATTATCCTAACCAGATAAAATGTATTCACTTAAAAAAAGAAAAAAAAAACATTTCGTGATTACGCAGCTGGAAAATGCATGAAAACCTAAAACAAAGAAGCACTTAAGGTTTTAAATGGACAATGATTTAAAAGTTTACTTTATAATAAATATTTTAACAAATTTTAGCAAATTTTTTTTTTTTTTAATTTTATGTGTATTGTATTCACTTTATCCGTCTGAATGACTACTTTTTCGCAAAATATCTCAAGAATGAAGCATTTTAGTACATTAAAATTTTCAAAGATTATTCCTTATTATTCTATTAATGTAAAAAAATTTTGTGATTTTAAACCGGTGTGTCATGAGAAGATCTTAAGCTTGTCGCGAAAATTTTTAAAAGATCATTAATTAAATTATTTTTGAAAAAAGTCCAAAGCACAATAACTGTACATAACACAATTAAAATCTCTTTAAACTGCTTATATGAATATATCGTTGTTATAATGAAGGTATATATATAATATAGTAAAAAGTATATATGCATAAGCAAGCTTTTTTTTGATGATCATGATTTAAATGTGCCGCAAAAATTTTACTATAAGTTCAAGTACGCTACAGAAGTTTAATTATAGGTTCAAGTGTGCCATGAGATAAGAAAAAGTTGATAAACACTGTTATATGTGGTTCCTTAGAAGACGAACTAGAAATATTTATTTCTAAGCATTTCGCAAAAAAATTTATAAGTCATATTTTTACAAAATAATCTCATACGGTCACTTTTCCATCCGTCTACTTGTCTATCTGCAAGATATTTCAAGCAGAAAATATTGCAAAATATTCAAATTTTAATCCAAATGACACTTCTATCAATTTTGAAGTTACTGGTGTGGTTCTGTTGCAAGATATACTTATTTTATAGATTATTTAGCATAAAAATACGCCTATAATGCTATTATTTGTCATCATACAATTATATTTTCCGAATGTTTTTGTCGGTTCGAAAAACAAGATGTAGATCTATTATGGTAAGAATTTATCCGACCTACCGCTTTGATTTTGCATATTTTACTCTTGATGAGTATTATGCAAGAGTAAAAACAAAATATTTATCAAGTAGAAAAACCAGACATATGCTAAATGCATGCAGATTCGAAGCGATAGATCAGTGATAAGACATTATAATAATTTTATATTTTTTTTCGATTTTTTTTTTTTTAATAATGAAATCTTGAAAAGTAGCATTTGAAATTTCGAAAAAAGTAGATATAAACTTATTTTATATATATGATAAACAGAATTTCAGTAAATATCATAAATAAGTGAAAAAAAAATTAATTTGTTTTTACTTATTTATGATACACTTTTTTTCAATATTATAAATAAAATATTGAAAAAAAATTAATTATTATTTTTTTCAATATCTAAAAATAAATTTTAATGATTTAAGATAGTATTTTTTTTTTTTTTTTAATATTTGCATCATTCGAAAACACATTTCTTTTTTTTAATATTCTATAAGCTATTTTGAATCTTTCAATTTAAAAATTGAAAATTTAATATCAAAAAATATATATTTCTTGTAAATTTTCTATTTATTTTAAACACGTCGTCGTATAGAAAAGTATTAATATTCAGAAAACAGAAATACAAAAATTGGTTAAAAAAACACTGATATTAAATCTCTTTTCTTTCATAAATTTTTCTTTGTTGATATTACGGATACTAGCCGGAAAATTCTATTTGAATATAATCTAGGTGAGCAAACAAAAAAAATTTTTTTTTAAATATATAAAAATTATTTTCTGCAAAATTGTCGAAATTTTGAGCAAACTAAAAAGTATATTAATAATAAAAATATAAAATAATAAAAAGATATCATTAAAAATAGTAATGTATGCAATATTAAATTTAATGAATTTTTTTAAATTTAAATAAATTTTTTGAAATGTTTCCAAGTAAACTAAATGTTCATTTATAACATAATTCTACAAAATTAATTATAGACTTATCTACTCTCATGTTGATTAGAAACGACGCCATTAATTCTTTGCAGAATATTTTCTTAACATACAGATTATTTTTCTGTAGATTATCAGTATTTCTCTGACGCATATTTTATCAGTAAGTACGACAGATTAAATCCGTTTTTAAATTTTTTACGAAGACATAACGGTATAATATATGATCGGGAAAGATTTATTAAGTTCTATTTTTGATACTGTTTAAGTAAAGAATCAAATTTCAACGGTGGGTTTGTCTCTTATTAATGATATAAAAGACTGTCCTTAATGATCGAGTTCTCTCAGATTGTATCTCCTTTCTAATTAGTTTTCTCTGTGTTAATCTACAAAGAGTATGCCCGAGGTTACTCGATGACGTCAAATAGGTCAAGGGTACTCTTTAATTATTAAGAGATTTATAATAGAGTGCAAATGTCATGTTTTTCGCTTGCAAATTTTAATATTTATATCATATATATATATTTTTAAACTGTGCAAAATAAATATTCCATAAACGACCGAAAAAAAATCGTCTATGATATTTGGCACATGTGGGTATCAAAATATTTTTCAGTAGAAATTAATAAAGATTATATCTTAAAATACCTTGGCACAAATTATTTTTATAATGATTTTATAAGCAAAATTTTGCATAATGTTATATAATATTCACTGTTGTTTAAGCAAACTTATTAAATTTAAGAAATACTGATGCAAACTAATAATTGTGTTGCTAAGCTCGATTTAATAATTAAAAATAGAATGAATATCAAAAATTAATTAAAATAGATGAATTAAAAGACGTAAAAAATAACTGAATAAAACATTAACCACATGAAAGAAGAGAGAAATTATTTTTTTTCGTTTTTTTTAAGAAATAAATAAGATTGTATTATTTTCGTATGCAAGTCAGAATTACAGTTATTGCTGTTTTGTATGATTTATTATAAATAAACATTAATCATAGCAGAATAAAAATTTAATTTAGTATTGTTTCTATCCGAGAAAAAAAAAATTCGTATATATTTTTGAATAAATAAGTTTTTATTAATGATTTATGACACTTTACTAACCGGCACAGAATAACAAACTTAACCGCGTTAACTGATAAATAAAATAAAATCTAAGTTCGCGTTATACAAATTGGAACAAAATGTAAGATGAAATTTGTGTAGAAACTGCAAAAATTTCGTTTAAAACAGTTTTCCGCACACAATTTAAATGTTTTTGAGTAAACTCAATGTTCGTCCATTATACAATCTCACAGAATTAATTGTAGTTTTTATTTTTTCGCTCATTGGATAGAAACGATGCCATTAATTCTTCGTAGACGTATTTTCCAAACGTTTAGATTATTTTTTTGCAGACTGTCAGTATTTCTCTTCTTCATATTTTATCAAATTCGTCCAGCATCCGCCTTAAATCACTTTCACAGAAAGTAATAATATCTTGTAGTTTGCAATGAGAATCTTATAATGACAAATGTTTTTTGCATTGTAACAGACTTTTATAATGATAGATTATTACAAGTTTTGGAAAAAATAAATAAAAAACACGAAAGATTAAAATCGTTAAAGGAAAATATTAAATTATTAAGAACATAATCAAAGAAGCAAAGAAAAGAAAACCGTTAAGAACAAAAGAAAAAGGAAATAAATATAATATATTTATATTGCATTTATATAAATATAAATAATTTATTTTTTATATATAGAAGTGGAGTGAAAAACTTCAATATTGAAAAGGATTCTATCCAATACTTCTCTTCAGATAGCATTTCGGTGGAACACAAATCTACTCGAACATCACTATCATCCATCACTGCTATATCTATGGTTACAAGACTATCTTCTAACACGGTACAGCAGTTGTTGAAGATCAGCAGGTTCCCTGTCTC
>WUQG02416982.1:0-15589 GCA_011317285.2 Androctonus mauritanicus | reverse complement strand
TATCATTTTAATCGCCTGAATGTCATCTACATCGTAGTGTAGTTTTTTTGAAGGAGATAATTTACACCCTGTATAACCAGTAACAAAACTGCTATTGAATTTTTAATTTATAATTCATTTTCTTAATTGTTACTTTATAATGAAAATTTTTTCATTGCTGATTTCAGAATTAAACAAAACTGAAATCCTATTTTAGGAAATATAAAATGCTGAAAAGATCTTAATGTTGTTAATATTTCTAATATTTTTAATTATAATTCATATAGTGTTGTATTAGAAAGTTCCTTATAAAATTCTTGATTTAGTCCTCTTTTCCAGAATTTTTATCATTGTACTCTTGTAGTGTGAATGCTCATCATAAAAAGAATATGAACTTTTCAGCACATTATATAATGATACAGATATCATTATATAATGTGCTGAATATATGAAAAGAATTATTATTTATTATTGTATATTATTATTATGGGTTAGTAAGAAATATAAACATTTTTGTTTCATAATATAAAAATTATCTTCAAGTTGAATGTTAGATGATAATGAATTTCATATGTTGCAAGTTGAAAAATTGAAGATAGTGAAAAAGACTGAAAACTATTGAAAAGTTCTGTAGCATAAGGGATGGTAGAGTAGTATTATAAAAACAAATATTATGAAGGACAATAAATTTATTAGAGTAGGGCTAGAGTAAAAGGAAAAAGTGGAAAAATAGAAAAGAAGACAGTAGAGAAAAATAAGGAGTTTTGAATGTTTTTATGGAATATAGGAGATGCTTTAATATACAAATAAATCATTAGATAAGGAGTCCTTATGAAACAATAATAAATGCAAGTGATGAAAATTGTATTATTTGGAAAATTAAAATAATAAATTATAGAAATAATGAGAAAGTAAAATGAATTTGAAAAGTAATAGACATAAATATAAAAACTAAAAAGGAGCAATTGGGAAGCATAGAAGAGGTTAGTTGTAGCATGTGTTGGAGTGCTGTAGATGAAAAATAAGCTAAAACATACATTGTGTGTGTGTCAGTGTAAATGTAATAATAAAAATTATAAATAGATGAAATAATGAAGAAAATACAAAAGAGTAAATGTAAAATATGGAGAAATGTTTATGGGAAGAGTGCATGAGGTAGATGTTGCATATTTGTAGATGATATAGGGAAAAGACATATGTACAGAAAAATGGTTATATAAGAATTGAACAGAGGGAGATATGAATATGCAAGTTTTTATGGATTAATGCTGGGATAATTCTTTTTTTATCTAAAAGATCAAGAGTAGTTATCAAAACTTGGGGTATTGAGAAAGCAGGGCAGTTGAAAGCAGTAGATGAGCACATTATTTCTGTTGTTTCCGGGATATAGATTGTTTTTGCAGTGATATTGATTATGATTATTTTGATATTGCTCCAGATGGGAAGATAGTTGTTTACTATGACTTTATTATACTCTCTACTCTGTCTCACTTTCAATAATTTTCTATTTATTCCTCTTTCTCCACTTCAGTTTACTAAATTTTCAACTGAGATTCATTGTTTCTTTTGAGACTCAATCTTATTCAAACATTCACCTAAAGATGATTTCCATTTTATGAAACTGAAAATATCTGTATTTCTTCCTATCATATAGTAATAATTCTCTTCATTCAGTGTTTATCTAATATATTGAATTGTGCTATTGTATACTATTAACAGATCATGCTGATCAGTAATCTATAATAATAAAAAGTTATGCCACTTTGTCTATTTTTGGAAACAATAAATCCTCACAAAATGAGGATGGAACCTTAAAAATTCAAAAAAAATATCTAGGATAATCTTGTTAAGCATGGTTAAATTTCCTGTAAATTGAGTGATTTGCAGTCATGTCAAAACAACATTTAATCTTTAATATTTATTCTTAAATTTAGATGTCACTGAATCCGTTGATTACTGTGAAAGATTTGAGATTGCAAAACTTTTTAATTGCTTAAAATAATAATTTTGGAATAAATCATGGATTTCAAAGATTATGTTAGTAAATAATGCCATATCATTAGTTATATTGATATAACATCATTCAACATGCAATATCACTTATGACTTTACTAACTATTGAGTTACTGTATGCATGATAACAAAATTTTCAATAAACAATGTCATTTATAAGTAAATTTCTCTTTATTTATCATTGATTTTTTAGAATTGCATTATATTTCGCTGGTATTTTGTTTTTATTTTGAATTAACAATAAACTTCACATAATTATTTTTTCTATATTTTGGGATATCAAAAATAGGAGAGAAAAGGAGAAAATGCTATGTTTGATTAATAAACAACATATTCTTTAATTTCATTCTTTAAGAATGATACTAATTCTGAGCAATTATCATTTTTAAACCATTAAACATCAGAAATGAAATTTAGCTTTCAATTGAATAAATATGGTAATAAAATTTCTATAATGTGACATATATATTTATATAGAATAATAATCACATAAAATAATTCTCCTATAGAATAATATAGAAATATCAATAATTTAACGGGTTGAGCTAGAGGTCTGTTTAACATGAGAGAAAGATAGTAGTGATTATAAAAGTGATAAGAATCATTGTTGGCTTTTAAGAATTATTTTTGAGTAGACTTTAGAATTGAACAATTTATCTCATTTGAGGCATTTTATAACTCTTGATCTTGATGAGATATTTTGTCAACATGCAATTAAGTATTACAATATCATTTATTTAAATTTTTAAGTTTATATTTTATTACAGCTTCTATTTGTAAGGCATCAGTTTAAAATAGCATTTCTTAGTGAGCTGAAACAAGATATCACTACAGCATTAAAGTAAGTAATTCTAATTTTTAAGCATATGTTTTATATATTTCAATATACAAGCATAAATATAAACTATATAATATTTTTTTTAATAATTAGTTTTTATTCTATTTTCCATAAAAATTGAAAATACCTAAAAATTTATTGAAATACATTGTAAGAAAATATTTACAATCACTTGAAAAAAGCAAAAATTTTAAATTTTTGAACAAATTATTAGTTTTTTTTTTTTTTTATAAATATTCAGATATATTTTTAACTCTTCTGCTTGATGAGCAGTGATGTTTTAACACATGGACAAACCTGGTGGCTGCCCAAGGCCTCTATATTATGAAAAGATAATTTTATTTCTTTTATTTATAAATTAAATTACAAAATTACAAATGCTGTAATCACTTCACCACTCAATGCTCCTTGGCTATAATAAAAGTTAACAACAGTGTTTTGTTTGATCAGATTAGAGATCTTAGACATTTTTCAATGACAGTCACATAATTTTTGTAATTGTTAACTCTCAGAATAGTTATAATTTTCTTATTATGAAAAACATTTCAAATTTTTTTAATGCCAAAAATGTCACCCAGGGTGGATTGGGCCCCCTCTGACTTGCTTTAGCTATGCCCCTGTCCAGCTTTTTTATTTTTCATTTAAGGAGCGCAGTTATTATTTTTGTTGTGGGTCTTAAAGCATTCTTGATTCATCACTGTTGAGATATCTTATCTATAAATATTCAGTAAAAAAAGTTATTTTATTAGTTGAAACTGCATTTTTAATCTCATACTTTCATCTATTTAAAAATGGCAGGCATTCATATCTCTGACTAATAATTTTCTGATCCAGTTTTAATAAAATTTAGTACTGAAGTTGTCCTGTCATATCGTTGAAAGCCATATAGACAATATTTTCTAATCTTACCCCTTCAATCATCATAAAAAAAGGTAGAAATATAAGAGAAATATATAGATTTTTTTTTTCAAGAATGTGTTGTATTATCTTAAAACTATTTTAATATTTTAAAATTTAATTTATTAGTTTATTTCTAAGTATTCTTATCACATATTACTTTATTGATCATATTGTTTTATTTTATATTTTTTTCATAATTTGGAGACTTAAAAATATTCATCAAAAATCTTATCATAATTAAATTTTTTGAAATATACTATAGATATGTTTCAATTTTCAAATTTTTGATTTAACAAACTGCATAACTATATACCACTTTTTACAAAGATAATTTTTGCTTTTGTGAAGAAACTATTTCATTATTGATTAATTATCCATTCTGATTTGTTTAAATCAATGGTTTTCTTCACTGATTTTATCAGATATATTAAATTTACCATGTATATCATTGATTTTAAGGCAAAATTAACTTTTGCTTTCACACATGATTCAGTATCAAAACCAGCATTTGGCATATATTGATAATTTGAATATCTGTAATGTACTTACTGTATTTTTCAATGGTTTTGCAATTATATAAAACTCTTTTAATTTCATAAAACAATAATTACACATTAGTCCAATGTGAATCTCTAATATTTTTTTTTCTATATGTAAATTTGAAATATGATAGTATTATTGTTGTTCTATTGGATTATGTTAAATAGAACCAATGTAATTGTTTAAATAAATAAATTATTTTATGTTTATTAGTTTTGTTAAAATAATTATCATGATAAAATCTATAATTAATGAATTTTTAATAAATAGAATTAAAAATATCAATACTAACTTCCAGAAAATTCAATTTACTTTTATTTGTAATTTAGCAGAAAGATTGTTGAGAATAACATAAATTTTTAAGGCACTATTTGATGAAAATTTTATAATTTTTAATAAGTAAAATTGAAATTATTAGCATGTTTATTGTATTATGTTTAAATTTGAAAATCATTTGTCACTTAGCAGTTTTGAAATTTAAAATGGCAAGAAATAGGCTAAATAGATAATAACTATCATGAATTATTGGATTATAATATCTATAATTATATTTATAGTAATGTTTTTGGAATGCTTTAACATTAGTAGGTAAAATGGTGGTGATTTGTTATCTATGAACCAATTAAAAATTTTTACATTGAAATTAATGAGAAATGAGTTTTTGATTTACAAATTTTCGTTTAAGTTTTTAAGGTCCCAATAAATTTTGTAAACTGAGGGATACTTGTATGCATTTTGTGAAGATTAGATAATATTTATTAAATATACAAACCATTGAATTTTGTTTGACAATAATTAATAGTCTGTTTAAAATATTGAGTTATTATATTTCTATAATTTTATTAATATATTGATAAATATTTCTAATAGTTTGACAGACATTTTTTAATTAATTTATTATATTAGTTATTCTGAGAATTATTTTCTACATATATATAAAAAATGTTCATTGAAAATATTTAATATTCTTATTGAAATATTTTTAGACATTACAAACAGTCATATGCTAATTTAATGGAAGTGAGAGCATCTGATAGTAATATGCTAGAAGTTAAAACTATAGCTGGTTTTATAAATTATAAGGTAAATTTCTTATAGAATAAACTTTACTTATATTTTTTTTTGTTTCAAATTAATTGAAATTCACTAAATTTACAAAAATATATTATTTCAAATAAATATTTTAAAAATATATATATTTAAAATTATTTTTAGTTGCATTTGTTTATTTGTCATTTTTGTTATATTTTTGGTACATTGGAGTATTTAGATAATATATGCAAGTATTTTTGTAAATCTATAGAAAATATCATGTTAAGCTGAATATAAATGTTTTCTTAAAAAAACAGTTTAAAATCTTTATTAACTTCCTTTCAAACTTCTGAAATAAACATTAGATATGAAATATTTTAATGGAAATTTTTCTGTTTTGTTATATCAATATGGTAACAAAGTAAATACACTGTAAACTTTACAGAACTTTTTCTGATGGATCATGTTGAATGATTTTACAAACAGTAATATGGAATTTTTAAATCATATGTAATGTTAATAAAAATTTTATCATTGAATGTAAAAAATCCAGATTTTATTGATTGAATGTAGATTTATGATCCAGTAAATATATTAATTATATTTGAGAAAAGCATTATATAAATTAAAAAATTTAATGTTTAAAACAAAACAAGACTTGAAAATATTTTTTCAGTTATAATAATAATAATAATAATAATAATAATAATTAATGCAATTGAATGTTTACTGATTCTGATGATGATGATTGATATTTAAAAATTTCATTTTCAATACTTGAGTAAAATTTGAATGTCAACTTTATCTGATTTTCCTAAAATTTATATATTATGAGGAGAGGCCAAAAAGTTCTTCCCTTCATCATGACATGGATGTGCTAAGGATCTTGAATTTGGTTCTCTAATTCTCTTTCTCTACATATTCACTTCCTAAAGCCATAGACTTCTCACATCTGTGGAAGAGTTGTTTAATACCATCTTTGTAGAAGTTGGCAGATTTGGAGGCAAACCAATTCTCCACAACAATAATGAACCTCATCATCAAAGAAACTTGTTCCCTGTAAATGTTTTTTCATATTTTGAAATAGGAAGAAGTTTGAAGATATCAGGTCAGGAAAATATGAGGGATGGGGCAAGATTTCATAACCATATTTGCATAGAAAAATGACTGTTTCTGCAGTTCTATGTGCAGGTGCATTGTCAGCTAGCAGCAACACACCTTTTGACAGCAAATCACATCTTTTTTCCTTGATACCATCCTGTAACTTTTGTAACAAGTTCCTGTAGTATTCCCCTGTTGTTGTTGATCATTTTGATAGATAATCTGTCAATATGAATCTTTGCTGTCCTAAAACACAAAAAATATGACCTTACTGGATGATTTTCTCTTGGATTATTCTGTAGGCTGGTGTGACTATATTTGAATTCCCATTTTCATCATTTCACACACTAATATGATGGACATTCTTTGCCATACACAACTGATATCTCTTTATGGAATATTTGTGCAGTTTTTCCCTTGAAGATGAAGAACTCATATCACAGCTTGATACTCAGTTTTGTTTAGCATACACTTTCTTCTACTATCATGCTTTTAACTCAGTTAAACAGGACCTATCATAACAAAAAAAGGCATGCATATTAGTAAGACAGTAACCTATCATTGTTCACAATCACTATAGCACACATACAACATCATGAGGGTAAGAACTTATTGGCCTCCGTTTATATTAAAATAATAAAATATATATTAAATTATCTATAATTTGATGACCCAATAAGTAATATTGGTTTAAATATTAAATATTATTTTTAATAATATAAATTATTTAATTTCAAAATGCTTATAAAAATAGCTAAATTTATATTTGTGTTTTTATGATGATATATAAGATTTGATTTATTAATACATGAAATTAAAATTTTTATAGATATGTCATCTGTCCTTTATGTTAAATACTCCTCTGGATTCAATTTCACAGTTTCGAAAACACATAGATATCTTCAAAAGTAAAATTGGTTCTTCAGATTTAGCATTTGAACATAGTGCATGGTTATCTAAGCAGTAAGTTCCTTTTATTTTTTCTATAGATATCATATCATTTGTTAAACTTTCTTGAATAACGAAAATTAATTGATTTATCAAAATGGATTTTCAAACTGTTTTTTAATTTGAATATTTAATGCTGTTTTTAATGATTTGTTTTTTAATAATATTGTGTGTTATAAAGCTTTTAATTAATTATTGAAGTAGCTATTAAGTAATTTGGTAAATATCAGTATCTGATAGTCAAGTTTTTGGACTTGAGATCTGTTTTAAAGTTATCATATATAATTAAACTGCTTGGGCAGAAATGGACATCTTATCAGTTGCTAACTTATTGATAAATCATTGATAGAGAAGTTTGTGTTTAAAAAGGTAATTTACAAAATTAGAAAAGTTAAAATTAGTAAAGGTAATTAATATTACAACCTTTACTATGAGAAAAATATATTATATGAAAAATATAAAATATATTATTATGAAAAAATATCACTACAGAGCTATTTCTAAGATGTAAAAAAAACAGAAATGAGATACCAGAAAAATGAAAACATAATAAATAACATGTTTTCATTTGCATCTTAATGTTTTTTGTAAATAACAAAAATAATATAAAAATTATTATGTAGTTGCCAGTAATTTTTTTGCATTGTACTTTCATCTTATTTTTTACTTTTTACATAATCAAACAGTTACTATATGGTAACTGTTTGATTATGTAAATACAATGATGAATAAGCTATTAGCAATGTTGTCATTGTATTCATTGTCTAGCAGCATAGTAATCAATGTAGCATTACTTATATTCATGTTGTAAAAGATACAACTGTTTCAATGGTTATTGATTAAAAATAAAATATTTTTCAAGATGTTTTACATATCAATTTATGGATTAAATTTCTTAATATTTATTAGAATAATATAAAAACTGTTATAAGTTAAGTTATAAGAACTGTAACAGTTTATGTATATTATTTGTTCATATTTCTGATTTGATCTTCTCTATATATTTATATTAAAACCAAATTTATAATATATTCAAGTAACATTAATGTTCATAATGAGGAAGAAAATATTATGTAGAATTTATTCAAATCAGCAAAATTTAATGATTTGATAAGTGTTTATAAACTTTTCATTAAGCCATCAACAAAATATTTTTATATAGTTCTCAAATAATTGAGTTAAAAGCTATGAAGTTTTTCATTAAGAATTCAAGAAATGTATGATAAAAGTATTTATTGTTTTAAAATCATTGATTTCTAGAAAATTTTTATTGAAATATGTGTATGTACAGAAAATTTATAGATAATGTTAAAAATATAAATCTTTGATTAGTAAATAAATGTAATTTCTCAAATTAATAAACATTATATGATTTGTAAAATTTTACATATAATAATTTTTTTTTTTTTTTGAAATATCTTATAATCATCATGTAAAAAAATTTTTTGTCCAATAAATATCATAGTCTATAGTTCATTTAAAAATTAATCTTTATGTTAAGATTATAGACATTCTGACACTTTAGAAAAGTAGAAAAACAAAACAGTCCAGCACTAAGCAGAAAAATTCTTTATTACAGTTTTACAAGAAAAAGTTTTACAAGAGTTTTTCTGCATAATGCTGGGTTGTTCTGTTTTTTCCTAATCTTTATATTTTTGAATTTTTCAATTAATATAATTTATTTTTCTGTGATTTTTGATTCCTTCTGTGTGGTACCTATTTAAATAACTGTCTGCATAACATAGATACATGTATAGATGTATATAGAGTACATACATACATACATACATACATACATACATACATACATACATACATACAATCTATATATATATAGAGAGTATACATACTATATATATATGTGTGTGTGTGTGTGTGTGTGTGTGTGTGCGTGTGTGTGCGTGCGCGCATTGTAGAGGATTGCTGAAAAGAATAGTCAAATAATTTTTTCATACATTTTAAATATAAAACTTAATAACAGTTTTGTTTCGAAAGGCTCACATATATGAAAATTATTTAGAAATGTTAGTCAAATTACTCTTCACAGTATTATGGCTAATATCTTATCAGAAAAACTTTTAAATTGAAATCATATCTAATATTTGTTAATTATTATGTCTATATCACAATTAAAAAAATAAAAAATATTATTAAAATTATAGAAAAAATTATAACAATACTTTTGGATCATGCATGAGTTAACGTTTCATTTACATCATATTGCTTTTAGGATAAAATAACCTTTATAATTTTATCCTAACAATTCAAAAAATGATCTTATTTCAGATCATCTTTTGAATTGTTAGGATAAAATTATAAAGATTATTTACAATTGCCTTGGAAGACCAAGTCTATCAAAAGCAAATTCTGAAATTATTGTAGACAGCATTAGACACTGAATTAGTATTGAAAAATATGATTGTTCATTCCAACTTTATTTATTTATTTATTTTTTTTTGTCTCCAAACTGAGTTGTAGACATCCATAAAAAAAATAAAGTTAGAATGAAAAATCAACAAGTTTAATAAAATAAAATTAATGATGTATCATTTATTGCATCCTTATTTTTTTATACTAATATGAGATGTAGATTCACTTGGCTTTACATTATTTTGCATTTCAATGTTTTTAATTATATAAAAATTCAAAGTTGGCAATTTATCTGAATGATTAATTGAATTAAAATGATATGATTATTGCATTTGAAAATTAATGTAAATAACAACAAGTTATTTATTTAATTGTTAATATATGATTGTTTTGAAAGATTTATCATATTGCTATTATTTATATTTAATTTATAATAAACAGAGCTGATTTTACAATGTCTATTTATGACATCTATTTTACAGTCAACAGATAATTATTAATTCATAATGATGCCAAAATCCATAGCTAAATTAGCTGTTGCTTCAGTATCAGATAGAGATTTAACCACTGGTCAAATAACTTCTTTCAGAAATCTCTAATACAACATGAAAAATAAAACTTTGATAGTTTATATTTATTTTATTTTTATTCATTTAAATCAAATTGTGATTTTTTAAATATTTAACTCTAAGGTAGAAACTTTGAAGATATTAATAAAAATGTACAATCTCTGTTAGCATTGTGTATCACAAATGCTTGAATAGATCAAACAATAACTAATGCTTGAGCATAATCATCTCATTATGATTATTAATATATCATAATCACTCAGTAGAATAAAAGATGTAAATTAATAAAACACAAATACTCATAGTGAAAATTATTGTTTGCTGTCTTATGTATATCAGAAATCCTGAATTCTTACCACTCTTTAGAACAATAAATTCATTCTATTTTAAATATTTTTATAACAGCTAATTATAAAAATTATATATTAATACAGATTTATGATTAAATTAAGCAATCTTTTTATTTTTGAGCCATTCAAGAAACTTTTGGCTAGTCCTTTTATTTATATTATTAATTATGCTTTTATTTTTTCAAGGTTTAGTCATTTTGGGGATTTATTTGATGAAGCTGTTAAACAAGGACTAAATCCTATTCAAATTCAGCATCCTGGATTTTATTATCAACAAGCTGCCAACAATGCAATTAACCGCAAGTTACTATGTCATAAATTATGCAAAGTTAGTTTAGTTTGTTGTAAATTATTAGTATTAGTAAATGATAACATGATATGGCTATATAATTATAAATGCAAAAGTTTATGTTCTAAATTTACTTAATTTCACTTAATTCTAAAGCAAGAAGTGTATTTGAATAGGCCTATTGTATTCATTTTAGTAATAGCATAAATTGCTTATTACTAAAAAGAAAAAAATTATATAAATCAAATTAAATAAATATTTATATTAATATTAGCCAGTATTGTAAATAAAAATTAACATTGTGAGACTGATGAATCAATTACAGTATCTTCAACTTACAACAAGGTGGCATTAAAACATTTTGGGCATAATTTGAATTTATTATAACTCAACACGATTTTCCATTGACAACAATGTTATATATGGAGGTCACATTCCTCATCTACAAGAACTCAAATTGTTCAATAGTTTTTTGAAAAGTAACAGATACTGTAATGTTGAATAAATGCTGTTTATTCTTTAAAATGAGGAAATTGTGTATTTTATGCCAACTGGAATTTTTTTATGGATAAAATTAAAAAAAGCATAATGTAAAAACAGATGGAATGTTTAAGTTATTTTCCTATGTCCAAGTTTCTACTGTTGGCTCATGATAAAGAAATTATTTACCATTTTGAAATATCATTATCTTAAATAAGATAATGTAAGCTATAAATCAATAGAAAATCATAGAAATATTAAAAATAATAACTTTTTAATATGAAATCTGAAGTTTAGTAGTTTAGTTTAAATAATATACAGCACAGTATTCAATATCCACCATTAATTTAGTAACAGAGCAATTTCATTGGGATCATGTGCAACAATCACTTGGCCATTATGATTCAGTGAGACTGCTCAGTTACCAAAAACGTATCATAGGAATCCAATGATATTAGCCTGCTAACATATCACATGGGCATTGTAACCCAATGAGGTTGCTTAGTGTTAATCTTCCATCTTGGATTTTATATCTAATAATTTATGCCAATTACATCATACAAAATTAATTTATAATAATCAATACTTATCTTTAAATCTTCCTGCATAAATCCCCTAACAAACAAAAGTTGTTTTGCAAAAATTCATTCAGTCATTCTTCCTTTTGAAGGAACACGCATGCAGGCATTTCAGATTTATAATATATATAGATTTATCATCTATTAGTCTATATATCAACATATTATCATATATGAATGGTATGAGATATGAATAAATTTATATATATATTATTGCAAGAAGAAATACCCAGACTATTGGAATAAGTCAAATTATTATAATAAAAGATGTTCACAGATGACAAGATTTGCAAAATTAACTGTGGGAAAGAATTTTATAATCATTTTTTTCAATCTTTATTGATATATTTCAATTGAGATATATTTTGATATATAATAGATACAGATAGTTCTCAACTTACAATTTACAATTACTTACAGGAGTTCAGTTTCAAAATTTTGAACCCCATGATCATAAGTTGGAAGTGCCAAAAATTTATCAATTTTTCACAACTAAATATTACTAAAATACTACAAATTATCTTAATGAACTTAAAGAACACAAAATTATAAGAATCGGACACAAAAAAAAGGACATGGTTCATATATCAGATCATTGAGTCTGGGAATTGAAGCCAAATCAATTGCTATTGACCAATAGCAAAATTTAACTATCATAAATACAAATTGGTTATAAATCAAGTCAGTCATAAGTTGAGGACTGCATGTTTTTAATTTTTTTTTACCAATAGTGGATTATTCATATTACTGCACCTAAAGATAATTTTCTCATGTTCCTGAATATTTAGTTATATAATATTTGTTTATAAAATTTATGCTTATTTATTTTTATGATGATCTGTTTAGTAATTTAAATAGAATCTTTTTCCACATATATCATAGTATTTAATTTTTCTTTGTTTATGAATATTGTATATAAGTATGATATTTATAAACAAAATTCCTAAATTTTGTTTATAAATGACAAATTAAACAAATTTTAGTGTTGTTTATAAAAATCATATTTTTGTTATATTTAAATAATAAATATTAGATATAAAATTCTGTTCTGAAATATGCAAAAACAATTTTATTGAGTACTAATTTATAAATTATAAGAGAAAAATAATGTTCCATTGACATGATTGTATTATAATTTTAATGCTAATTTGCAGCCACAATGCTGTTTTTTTGGCATGGCAAAAATAAATCTAATTACAAGTTCTCCTCACTTAATGGAGTTCCATTCTCATAATTTCATTCCATTCCATTTTCCATTCTCATGATTTGGCCATAGAACGAATTGATCAATAAGCAAATAACTTGTTCATATATATATTTAGAACATGTTACTCACTTAAGTTCTCATGGCTATAAAGATATTTATATCTTATTATATACAAAGTATTTTTCTTTATCAGATTTTCAGAACTATGAGTGTGAAGGATTACGTACAATAGAAGTTGTAAGCAACAGATATAAGTGAAAACCAAATTTTCTGCTAAAAAAATAGTCATAAGCTCAGATATAAGTTTGAGCAGTCATTAAACAGTTAAGTCATTAAGTGGGGAGTACCTGTAATTATATTTATCTTAACTGTAATTTGAATATGCAAAATTTTGTAATTTAATTAAGAATGAATAATAATTTGATTCTTAATTAAATTGAATTAATTTATTATTTTGTTAAAATATTTTAATCAGGAATATATTATTTAATTTATAATAATTAGAAGATAATGTCTCTCAAGTAGATTAAAGCATTTTTTTTTTTTTTTTTTTTGAAATACTTTGAAATTTAGAATACATGAAATAAATTCTCAAATATAGATATATTTGAGAAATTAAATAAGCAAATTTAAGTAATATAAGTAGTAATCAAATAGTAATTATCTCAATATATTTTGATTTGACCAATTCAATATTTGAGTTACTATCTTAAGAATATTCTGTCAAGTATCAAGACAGCACTTACTTTAATGAAATTTTTATGGAAAATTGTCATAATTTTATGGAATTTAATGGTGATATATTTTCTTCAGTTTTTACAGTATTAAAAATTTAAAGTTTTCAAAATTTAATTTAATTTTTTTTTATTTAAGTTTCCATTTATTTTAAATCGAAGATAATGTCTCTCAAGTAGATTAAAGCATTTGAAATATTACTGCATTTTGAAATATTACTGCAATTAATCTGCAGTAATATTTATAGATAGATCTTGACTTAAAACAGGTTTGGTTCAAATCCTGATGATAAGTTGGAAATACTCTAAATTTATGGAAATCTTGTTGGTAGTAAGGAATCCATAAATTTAGAATATCATAATAAACTTAATGAACACTTAACTGCACAAATCAGACATAAAAATAGACCATTGTTATATTACACTATTGATTATTGGCTCATTTATATTTAAATTTCACTGACTAATCACAGAACTTAGATTGCATCACTGTCAAAAATATATGTGGAGCATGTGAGACTGATGGATGAAAACTACAGGCGTTAGGCCTTACCATGATGAATGGTGTGCTGCGGTTAAGGATAGGTGATGAGGTCAAACTTGTTGCAGAGTGTACAATTAGAAAACCCAATAACTTCCTTCGCACACACACACACACACACACACACACACACGAGAGATGAACGTTGGAAAAAAATGAATAGTTGGTGACAAACAGTACATTTTACAGCAAAGATGAACAGTAAAGTTGATGGTGGAGACACCATAATTCTTAATGACATACTTCTCTTAACTGCCCTCTAAAAACTCCCAAGAGAGCTTATATATTGTCTCCAATTACTTGACCTTCCACCTTCGTTAAAAAAAGACAGGATATTTTTCCTTGCCAAGAAGAAATTGTTTTTGACATTATCATCACCTGACACCTTTGTATACTTGTATAGTATGATTTAATTGTATGGGTTGGACTATACAATATATTATTGCATATCACCTTTTGATGTGTCTTTCACTCCTCTTCAAATTCCTCTCTGTTTCTTCTCTCTTACAAAAAAAAAAACCTGAAGGTGAGGAATGACACAAGCACATCCAACCTGACTCCATTTCCTTGGAGTCAGGTTGGATGTGTACTTTCAGATACAGGGTGAATCTGAAAAGTGGGCAAAACTTTACAGGGTGATAGAATGCAGCTATACGAGCAATATTTGTCATAGAATGTATGGTTGGAATGCAAACGGTGAGCTGCTAGGTTAGAGAGAGCTAGAATGTATGGTGGTCTCATAGCATGGACACCAAGATCGCCAGATCTCTCAAATTTGGACTTTTTCCTGTGGGACCATATGAAAAGCCTAATCTACGAGAGCCCCGTTGAAACCAATATGGATCTAGTCGCCAGGATTGCTGTTGTTGCTGGCGATATTCGGGAAATGCCTGGTGTCTTTGCAAATGTACATCAGTTCCTCTCCCACAGGTATGAAGCCTGCATTACAGCTGGCAGCAGCACATTTGAGCAATTTCCTTGAGCATGTACATCAATTACATTCTTATTATTAAAATGTTTTTTGAAGTATCTCCTCTCATTCCTGTGTTACTTCTTTACATGTGACTCTATCTTTTACTTCTCACTGCTTGTGTTCCGACCATACATTCTATGACAAATA
>WUQG02416971.1:0-15590 GCA_011317285.2 Androctonus mauritanicus | reverse complement strand
ATTGTGTAAAAATATTTGGTAATTGTAAAATTATTATAATAAGTTAAAGAAATATCAAAATTGCTAAAATTTTTGGCGACCCCAATTGGGGTCTCGATCCACAGTTTAAGAAACTCTGTTCTACACAAAAGCCTCAAAACACTAGATTTACACCCCAAGACATACATAATACTACAAAAAGCATCACTACTCAATACACGCAACATAGTAAGAAGGTTTCTCAGCACTGACACAGACAGTTAATTAACACATAACTAAACATCACAAATAGCTATGTCTTGACTCTTGTCCGACATAGCACTTTGCTCCTGAGTTATTCCGTGCTCACATCGATGTATCCATTATAATAATAATAATAATATCAGAAGTAATGCTTATAAAATAACTATAAGACATTCCATTACAATATTTGAATATTGAAAAATGAACATTAGAAAGGTTACAGTCTCCTCCAAATATATTATAAAAAATAAATATTTCTAATATTATTAAAGTATAAATGTAAACTATATTTTATTGATGTTTTTATTTGTTTAGCTCCCAATATTTTTCTGAATTCATGATTGATAAAAATGACTAGTGTAAATTCTTGAAAATTTCTCGATTACTTGTAAATGGCAAACTGTAGGATCTATATAATATAGCTCCAAATACTTGTACTGGATGTGCAATTGTAAAATTCACTTCGGTTTTTCACCTGTAAAATCTGAAATCGAATTTTAGTCGAATCTTTCCTAGGTTCTTTTTAAGAAGATTCGGATTATCAATTCTTAATTTTTACACTACCACGGTCAATTTTAATGCATTCCGGTCAACTAGTAATAAGTATTCATCTCGTTACATAACTAAGATGTTAAAAATATTTTTAGCAGATACTTTCTTGGCATAAACATCATAAATCCATATTATTTAACTCCCGTATTCCAAGCACACGAGTAACGTTTGCCAATTTATCGGTTCGATGTTTGTCTTCAAAAGAATGATGTTTATTCTATGAAAGGAGCGAATTTTTATTTAACGGTAGAGTACTTAATTTTTTATTCATCGCAGGAAAATTTTATTTCATAAGAATTAATTGGTTTTTTCAATTATTATTAATGCTTAATTTTTATCGCGTGATGCTATTTTCCAATCTTAGTTTTAATGTCGCACAAAATTAATTTATTTGACTGAAACGAGAATATGAGAATGGCCATAAAACAGAACGGTCCTGATGAAAATGAAATGTTTAGCCACCTAATATATAACCAAGTTACTTAATTAAAAGAGGAGTAAAAATAGAAAACAAGTTTTTCCTTATTTATTTCAGTCCAAATTTTTCCTTAATAAACATAAATATTTATATTAACAAAACTTAGCAAATGTATCTTTATAGCGATCACTAGACCTTAAAATGAATTATAATTAATAGAGAAAATTCAGGCATAAATATAGATGCAGTTTAGAAAGGTACTGTATATAAATTTGGTATATAACTATAATAACTGGATGAAAATTATTGTACATAATTTTATTAAATAGCAAATATTTAAATAATATTACAAAAATTATACCTCGACTTAAACAGTTTTCGACTTTACATCGGTTTTTTTGTTAATAGAAAAAAAACAAAAGTCTACTAAAACTGAGACTCACAGGATGCTGATATTACTTTATTTTTTTAAATGGCTAGATGTCGCATCTTTACGCAAAAGTTCATTCTCGTTCGACTTTCTACGCTGCGTACAAGAGTATCTCGACTATTCGTCCAATCGGGGTATGAGCTGGTTGTTGAAACTTACAGAATTATCTAGAGATTTAAAAAAGTTATTAGTGACATTACGGGGTTATTTATAGGTAGTATAGGTTGTTTTTTTAACAGTTTATTCGACTTACGTCGTTTTTCAACTTAAGTCGCCAGTCTTGAACGAATTAACGACATAAGGTGAGGTATGACTGTATTGCTTCAACCATCATAAAAGAAATTATAAAGAAAAATTTCTGCATGATATCCAGTTGTAGGAAGGTAACTATAAATAGACTTTTTAGGTGTCTTCTGCATCAATTATTCAATTTTATGCATAACATATATACTTATCATTAATTCTAAATAAATCGGAATAACAACTTACGCTTATTTAATGCCTAATAAAAATTAAATTATGCTAAGCTTATTTAAATATTTATAACTGAATAAAGGTTTTCAGTTAGTTTTTGAATAATAAATGATATCCAGAATATGAATTATATAATAGTAAAACTACGATTATTATATTAAATATTGCTCATTTTTATTCTTCCGAATATATTTAATAATTTAAAGATGTATGTATCGTCTATTAAGTATTAGTCTCGTATGTCTGAAGCTACTTGTTTCCATATCTCTTTGATCCATTCTTATGTAGCACTAGAAATACACTTAATAGCTGTTTTGTATACAAATTTAATTAAAGGATTTGAAAAGTACTCTGATTTAATGATTTTAAGTAATGTCTATAACGAAATAAATAATTCGACAAAACTAATGGAATTTTATATAATTTAAGATAAGAGTTTCAATCAAATCAATGTCAAACGTTTTACCTGGTTGAAGAAAATTACAAATATGACAGATTCTAAACAGATCTTTGCAAGCATTTAAATGTTTTATCTTTATTAATGTTTAAAGTAGTTTCTTCATTAATTACATATTTTCTGTTTTATTATGGTAATGACTGAAATGATGGAATGCGGATAGATGGACAATAAATAGGAAAGAATTATTATATATCATAAATAAGACTAGATTAACGATAAAACACAATATTTATATCATTTTTAATCATTCAGATTCTTGGTAAGCGATTCTTTTAATTAGATTCAATTTATTTTAAAGTTATTTTGAAGTAGATTGTTTTGATTTCAGTGTAATTCGATTAAGTTTTCTATTACATTTTCTGTCTGTATAAATTGTAATGAAATTCAATTTACATAGATAAGGAATCTAATTTCGACTTAAGTTTTTTTTCCCCTCTTTAAAAATTGCTACGATAACATGATAAAGTTTTTAATATCAATTAACATTATTTTATATTCTAAAAAAAATATATAACTTCTAGGCAAAGTTTCCATCCATGATGGTAATTATCTCTATGACAATTTTTCAAAAAAAAGAAAGAAAATCGAATTAGTGATCATTGGTGTGTAGTAAAAAGTTTTAAAGATTCAATTTTTTCTCTAATTTCGAAATTCTAGCATCTTGAAATCGAATTAGGTAAAAATAGAATATTTAAGTTGAATACTAATAGTCTACAATTCCTTAAAATTTTACTATCCTGTCAAATTTCGCTGATGAAATATTTTATGAATAGACTGATAAAACAGTAACTACAAATATTTGTAAAATATGGCTAAAAATCTTTAAAATGAATTAAATATTATTTATACGTGACAAATGATTTCAAAGATATGATTGTTTGTTTCGAACAATCGTCATTATTGCTTCCAATGGTTGTCACTTTGTTTATTTGCTACAAAATCACTTAAGTGCTTTAAAATTAACATTCATAAATATATATATATATATTTATGAATGCTATATATATGTATATATAACATTCATTGTTTCTTATATATATATATTTATGAGAAACTATTCCGTATATGGTTCTTAGACTACTTTAGATGAATAATAGGGAGATAAAATAAATATATAATCTTCATAATAATGCGATTGTTCTTAGACAAGAAAGGGTTATAAATCAGATTTAAGAAGAACTGACTTTAAAGTTTATTAGTGCATTCGAACAATCAAGTCCATCTTCAGAGCAACAGAAACAGAATAACCAGATTCGAAGTTGAACTTTATTAACTCGTATGTTAAAAATAAATTCGTAAGGTTACGTTTTTATAAAAATTACCAAATTTAAATGTGAAAGAGTCAATTCATCTGGTTGCGCTTATTTACTTCTTTATATTCTCTTATCATAAAAGAAAGTTCAAAATGAATGAAAATATATACAAAACGTTATACTATAATATAAAATTTTGTTTCAAATTTTTATGTATGATATGAAAAGTTAAATTTAGGGGAAAATAATGATAAAATTTAAACTATTTACAGAACGCAATCAGCGAAGATTCTAAAGTTAAAATAATGTGATTTTTAAAATTTAATTTAAAGTCAAAGTATATCGAAGTTTATCATCTTGGATTTTATTTTAAACTTAAGTTGAAATAGATCGCTCTAGTTTCAAAAATAATTTAATTCTTTATCGATTATTATTTTTTAAGAATCATTTAAATTTTAAAGATATAATTGTAAGATTTAATCCCAAACTTCTTAAACGTATTTATTAAAGAGTATCTTATTATCGCGCTTCTGAACAATGCTTTAGTTACAAAACACTCGTTTTTTTGGTTATATCGATTTTTTTTAACTATAACATCACTTTTTATTTTTCAATCGAAAAATAATATAATAATATTTTGTTATATATATTATATAAGTAACGGAATTATTCGAGTGTAGATCAATCATCTACATCCATGGTAGGAAGATGATGAATAGTGATGAATCTGGCCGGGACTTAGCCCTCCGAAAATTTTTGAAAATACGGGACTAAGGATCGATTCCAGATCCTTCATATTAAAGGCTAATGTCTCACTACATCTTCTTTTTAAATGAAAAACTTATATAAACAATCTGTATTGTATAAGTTATGGAGAGAAAATGGCAATGTTATTCTTAAAGAAGATTTATTTAAACTATCATATTAAAATGAAGTGATAATATAAAATGCCCATTAAATTATTATATTTTTCTTGATTTATCCCTAAAGAATAGTTTATGAATAATGAAAATTTGCAAATTTATATACTGTATAATGAAAATTCACTGGAAAAATATGAAAAAATATTCACTCACTGAAATTTTACAAGAATTGTTCATTTAAATCAATGTAATGTTTTTCTTTTAAGGTTGTAAAAATTGCATTGCATTTCTAAAATATTAGAAATTCAGAAATGTTAGAACGAATTGCGTTTCTATGATATTTTAAACTGTACTCTCAAATTCTTATTTAGCATTAGAATGACTGTTATATCGTTCCAAGATTTGTAAAGAAATTGCTTTTTTATTTCTAAAAATCGAAGAATATTAATCAATTGAATTCAATCGTGAGTTTATCAACAGAATACCGCGTAACTCGATACAAAAAGCCAGCCGACTTTCCAAGAAAGGAGGGGGGAAAAATTGAATGAAAGCAAATTATCATCTGACAATGAAGCAGCTGCCAGTGAAAGAAATAATAAAGACTGTATTAAAATATTTCATTATTTTTTAATAGAAAAATGTTAGTAAAAATCACTAAGCTATCTCGGACGAAGTCTAAAAAATAAAAAAAATACAAAGCAAAAACTACTCGTATGATAAATGAATATCGATTTGTTATAAAGAATGAAAATTACCAACTTATTTTATATATCAATAATAATTATTACAGAATTTTTCAATCGAAATAATTTTAATATATTGTATTTTTTGTAGTTCTTCTACTGTGCCAAAATTATATTTTAAAACCAATTTTGAATAGAAATAAATTATTACAATAAATGTATTACTTTGTAATTAAGTATTAGATTTTCTTTTATCATCTAATTTTAATAAGTATTATTTTTTAATAAATTTGGCCAAGTTCTTAAAATCGTTTTAATCGTACCCGACTGAAAACTTATTTTAATGTTTTAAAAATATTCAAACGGTTTCTAAATTTTTATTTCGTTATAATAAATATTTACTTCTCCGCGTAACTAATGTAAAAATGTAAGACTGTAAGCGCAGTTGTTATTTTAGCGTTTCGTTCTTCAAAAACATTCTTGCGAAGAACTAATCACTTACTTTCTCTACGTGTCTGTTATTTTGGAATGATTTGTTAACGTTACGGGATTATGTTCAGACTGGTATGATTTCCCTACTGAATTTTATAAAAATCTAACGAATAGTTCGAAAGTTATTAGTGGGACTTCGGAACATGTTTAAAGCTATAGAGTTAATTAAATTTATTTCAAAATCGATTTCAACGATATAAATTCCCTACTGAATTTCGTGAAAATTAATAAAATAATTCCAAACTTATTAGGGAGAAACCTACGAAGTCCTTCTTTTATAAATATGTTAACTTATTAATTAATATTTCATTTTCAATCATAGTCGTCTTCAGTTATTTGGTCTTCTTGCTAAAATTCTTTAAAACCTGTTTAATATATATTAAGAGATATACTCAAAAGTTTCAAGATTTAGCATTTTTAAATAATTAAAGCTGAAGGCTGTAGGATTAAAAGAGAGGCGTCGAGGTATTTTTAAGGCAGAGCGTGACTGTAGGATTTTATGAAAATTTACTGATTAATTGAAAAGTTATTAATGGAGGACACAGGCAACAGCGTGATGATCTTACATTCTGAATGAAAGTCTCATTTTCATTCAGAATGTAAGCAAAAATTCGTACACCGATATTAATGAATCAGTAAAAACATCTGGTGGTCTGCATACGGAATTCTTATAAAAAATCATCTACTGTTAATAATAGTTAAATAAATAATGATTCAAATTATATTCATTTGATATCTTTAATAATAAACTAACACGCGATGCATTTATTAACTGACAAACAATAAATGTAAATAAAATAATTAGGAAATAAAATTAACTAACAGAAAAAAATAAAATGGCAAAAGTTACAACAGTTATCTAAGAATTATAACAATAAATTAGCCAGACATATGCGCGATTAATACTTTAAATCGTGTAACAACAAGATCTGTACATAAAATTTATACCCTATAACAACATAATGCAGTAAAATATAAAAATATAAGCTTAATAGCAGACTATAGTATAATGCAGGCTTATAAGCGGAAGTAACGTAGCCATTCCGCTTCTAGAATTTACTGCGCTTCGAAATCGAATCATATCTATATCCAGTATTATAAAAATACTAAATAGAAGATCTTATACTATTTCAAATATTTTCTTGTTATAGTGGTAAACATACCCATCACAAACTCTATACACAAACATCATTGAGAAAATAGTCACAAAATAGATTCGAAGTTGCTCGAACGTGCGTTTCCTTTAAGTCGCCATATCGAATTTTTCTTAAGAAGTTTGTATTACGAAAGCAAAAGTGATATTTCTTTATAAAAGAATAAATCACTGAATAAATGTATAAATAAATAAATATAAATGTGTAAGATTACTCAAAATTTTGTTTGCTAAAAAAAGAATGCTAATATAATAAGACTATACTTTTGTTTATACTATATAAGAAATTATTAGATTCGAAAATACCAATAATTTTCGTGAAGTCTTGAAAATAAACTAAAGTCATATAGCGAACCAATTTTTTTATCATTTGGAGGGATTTTCTAGCGTTTCACATCTCCGGATTTTTTTTTTTTTTTTTAAGGAGAAGTCCTGAGTTCTGCTCATTGAATCTCATCTTTCAGCCTTCTGGTTGTTGCTTTCACGGACATTGGCCAGCCCATTGTGCGATCTGAAATAGCCTCTGCCATATGAGATTCGGTAGGTAGTTATGCTGGCAAATCTCACAAGGGATGCGTTTGGTGTATCGAATATCGTATACACTAAATCAAAGGAGGAGAATCACTAAATTGTATAATATTACTACATAACTGAAAATAATCATAGTTAAAACGTGATTAATTTCGAACAATGATTTATTTTACGCAATATTTTAATTAATATTTTATTTATTCATAAATAAATAAAATTGATTCTTATATCAGTTATTTTTTCATTCAAATGTAGAACATTTATTTCAGCGAATATTTTGTAAGCTCAGATCTTAAGTTTTAATGGAGTTACTAGAATCTGATCATATTCATCACGATACAGACTGATTATTTATAACTATAAACATTATAGTTACATGTAAAATTGTTCATAATGTTACAGACCTATCATCGAAATCAATTCTCTCGTAGTTCTTAATTTCTGTCCGTATTTCGAAAATCAAACATCATAGAATTATCAGATTTTACGGTACCATTCTTTATTATTCAAGATGCATTTCTATTCATTTTAAGAATTCTAAGTGATTCATTACAAGATGGCAGCCGTTCTGAACAATGGTGTGTTGGAAATATCAAAATGCTATTCATTGAAACTATAATTTTTTTGTAATTACTTTTTCTTTCTATCTTTCTGTCCCATAGTTCGCGTAACTGAAAAGCAAATTAAATTTTAGATAATTGTTTCCTTTTTTCTAAGCTATATAACTATTAATTTTGAAATTATTTGCATCATTGGTGAAAGATATTCGCTTATTTGTATGGTTCTATTACAAAAATGATGCAATTATTACTTTATCATCTGCAAAAGTTTTGTTACTAAAACAGTTCTTCAGAGTGTGCTAATGAATAATCAGGAAGTGAAAATCAATACACAGAACGAAATCATTGTATTGTCTTATTATTGGGTATCACTGGTTATATTTAATAAAATTATTAATATTAAAATTTATTGAAATTTCATTATTTTCAAAAATAGTTTTCAATAAAATTTATCAAGAATGAAAAAATTTTATTTCTGAAAAGACATCAGAAGTGAATATTTTTTTTTATTTCCACGAGATATAAACGTCATCAATGAATGCGTATCATTTTTGTCCATAAAAATTTTTCGTTTTTGAATTTTTATTCATTGAAAAGAAGAAAAGCATCTTAACCATACCAATTATTGAATATTAGTGCGAAGTTAACTCAAGGAGAAGAAGAAGGTATATTTGATTCTACGCAACAATAGAATCCGGAAGTTTTGATAAATCGACGTCTACCATTCGAATGACATATTTTAAAATTCTGAAATTTAATTTTTTTAAGTTAATATTTGCTTGAAAAATCACACCAAACATCTTTGTTTTCTTCGATAGGATTAAAATATGAAATTTTTAATGCTCGAAAATTTTGAAGAAAACCTGAAGCGATTTTATTTTGGTTTTCTAGTCGGTATCGGTAACTCATAACTCGGTATAAAAATATTTATAATTTATAAATATTATAAATTATTAACATTTTTATATTTTTAATTAAATTTATAATAATTAAAACATTCGTTTATACTACAAATTAGGTCTCGAAATTATTTTAGGAAATTTTAAACTACTGCAGACTTTGCGTTATTTTTCATAACAATAAATGCTTTGCCATGGAATTCTATGATTTTAATTTTAATTAAAATAAATAATTAGCATTTTTCGAGCGGTCCAATTCCTAATTTTATATTTCTGAAAGGTTCTTTGGCAGAAAAACAGTTTCTCAGTTATAATTCGATAAAAATCAATCCAAGACAGTGTTCCTGCACTAGTCTTTGTATCGGATTATACCTCGCTCATTTTTTAAAGACAATCCGATATAAAAGAAAAATCTGTTTAAAAATTTTATTTTATTAATTATTCGCTTCAATTTGCAGTAATTTAGATATAAAATTCTAGACGAAAGTCTTTTTTTTTGTGTTATTTATCTATAGACTCTGCTAGTTATTAAGAAAAAAATTTTCATTTATAGTTTTAAAGTTATTATTTAAATCGAAAAATAACATAAAAAATAATTATTAATTCATTCTATATATGATAATACTTAAATTTATTCTATTGGGAATAATCATTTATCAATACAATAATTATATAAATGATGAGGAGTTTATTTATACAATACATAATTTTACAGACTATATCGTATGGTGGTGACATTTCTTACTAAAATAAAATTTTCATAACGTTGGATACGGTGATAACTTATATATTATCTTTAAAGATTCAAAAATTCAAAAAAAAAATTTTGTTTTTATGAATAATGGTTTCAAATATACTCACTTTCTGTAAAATCTACCTATATTTTTATATTATTTACGATATTATATGTTTTTGAATCTCATAAATTTTCATTTGTAGTCTTAAAAGAATATTCTTTACGTAAATTTTTATTACCGTCGAGACAGGTTAAATAAAGTTTGATATATTACTATCGAAATTGGAAGAAAAAATAAACTAATGATGAATATTAAATAACATAATTTACATGTTTTTTTTTTATTTTTAACTTTTTTTTTTAGTTCTGGCTATCAATTTGTTCCAATGTAACTTCTTAATCTAACGGATGATGTTGATTACAATGTTTACGAGAACTAATGGAAAGCTTTCTAAAATTCAATTTTCAAAAAAGGAAAAGTGCCAGCGGTTGACCTCTGTTGTCACATAAACCTTGATAAATGTACTAAATGTTTCGAGGAAATAGAATTTGATTTTTTCATTATTCTTCCGTTAATCGTCGTTAATCGAATTTTTATCAATCGCGTAAATCGATTTACTCGAGTAAACCTCTACGAATTTTGATATAACTGTAAAAAAATATGCCAAAATTCAGTAAATCATAAAATTTTAAAGAGAAAATAAATATATAGCATGTTATACATTTATTTAGTTTCACTTAAAAGCGCAGTTTCGACTTGTATATTTTATCTCTTCTAAAGTTAAATCTATATAATGCATGAAGAATTACAAGTTTTCATTAATACTGAATCATTTTTGCAAGATTTATTATAACGCATCGTTCAGTTTAATGGAAGAATATTAAAATTTTAAATAAAACTATAAATTATATTTTAAATTTCAATAATAAATAAATAGTAAAAATGAATAATCTTCGGAAATGCTTACCATTTTATTTATTCCGATATTATACATGGCGGAATATTAAATTCCGTTCGTGTTATTGACTCGAATATAAATAATTAAAAATTAAATCAAGAAAATAAATGTTCAGAGTACTATAATTATTGTATACTCTGGAGGAATTACTCAGAAAAAGCGATATAAATTTCATATAAAATTTTATTTTTACATAATTTTTCTTCGCATAACCATAATTAATCAAAATTATCTTTATAATTTAAATTAAAATCATATTTCAATGAAATAATTAATAAAAATTGATTATTTTGTATATTAGGTACACTATATTTTTTTAAATATTATATTAAAAATATCAATATGCTAATATATTTAAACGTCAATGCTGATAAAAGCAAAATTGTTCGTTCTTAAGGCAATTTTAATTTTAAATTAAGAATTTTAATTGCATTTTAAAATTTTTTTTGTATTATTTTCATTAAATTTCATTTTTTAAAATAGATTTTCATTGTAATTAAACATAACTATAAATTTTTAATAAAAATATCTATTGAATATTTTACGAAAAATTCTTTAGAAAGAAAGATACATTTGAATTAAAATTTTCCTAATATTAACAATTTAAAATTCGAATTGATTTATTCAACTTCTTTATTTATAGAAAATAATGTTCTCTGATTTTTTGATGTTTTTATGTTTTGTTAGAATATCACGATTCTATCAATATTAATAGTTTATTTTTTCCTTCGTTGATCTTACTGTATTTTTTTTTAATTCAGAAACGTTTATAGAATTACCATAATTATTATATTATTCTGAAAAACGCATTGTACATTTTCAAAAATTGAAAAATTATTATTTAAGTAGATCGATACAACTTTAAATTTATATAAAAACTAAGTTATTTTATTTTGTAATAAATAATAAATCTTATTTGCGCTGTTTATCAAAGCTGAATCTATATTCAAATTATTGAATAATTCTCAGTACTGAATATTGAGACTAGTTCTAAATATATTCAATTTTTCTCTAACATGACATTTCGTTTTTCCTGTCAGTTTACAATGGCACAAAACACGCATTATCTCTTAAAAACTCTTCGCATTCATCCATTTGTAAAGTTTAATCTCCACATGCCAATGCATTATAAATAGAATAAACCAGGAGAATTATAATACATTAGATAAACAAAGTTACCAATTGTGAAAATTAATATCACCTAGTAAAATTCAAGGCATACACTTTCAGTTAATGACCAAAATACTGTACATTTAATATTAATTAAATCGCGACAGCGTGATTTTTGTGAAAGAAATTAAAATATTACGAAAGATTTAATGATTCGATGAAATAAAAAAAAATAAGAGTAAAAAACTGAGGAGCAGTAAAAAGTCCATGTTGAGCATGATTTTTATTTTATTGATTATAAAACATCTAGCGAATTCTTGTGTAGGAGTAACCGAACGATTGATCTTTCCTATCTTTTATCATTGTTCTTTATTACTCGGGACTTCTGTTTCTTAATATTGTTACAGCCACGTGTTACGATCTGTTCCTTTATTGTTATTGTTTATACGACTTTAAGGAATAATTTTATTTTTTCCCTCGTGTATTTTTTTTTAATGCTCTCAAAGAATGGAGTGAACTTTGCGAGTAAAAAATATGTTAAAACATTTACTGTACTTTTTTATTTAACGGTAATTTATTTCATCGCAGAGCATTTATTAAAAATCTAATATTTTTATTATTAAATTAAAAATATTAGATGTTAATAATATTTTTCGAAGTTTAAGCTTTACGGAATGCTATCATCAGATAAAATATTTTCGTTCAAAATATTTAATATTTTTATAATAATTTCGAATCATCAAATTAATCGCGCATAAAATCGGATGAATTAATTTGACATTTTTATTTAAACACGTTCTTCAGCGAGTATGTTTCGACGCCATTTTTGATATTTTAAATCATAAAAGATAGAGACAAAAATTCCAATTTTTAATGAAATTTTTTAATTTATAGAGAATGTAGTAATTAATAAAGGTTACATTTGTGAATAATTTTATTTCGCATACAAAAGATTTGATTAAAAAGATGAAAATCTAAAAGTAAAGCTTTTATCGATGGCATTTTGCACTTTTTAAGTCGATTCAGCCGCATCGGAACAATTTTAACCGGAGTTCTTTAATTAGATTAATTTAATTAAATTCAACGTCAGCAAATTTAATTTTGGTCTTCTTTATCTTTCCTAAAAAGCACCATTGGGGGTCGGGAATTTTTGTTTGGTTTACTCACGCAGAGCATTCTACACGAAAATAAAAGTTAATCATGGATCAGTTTGCCATTTTCTAATTGGATTTTTAAAAAATATATTTTTTTTATATTTAATTTTCGAAAATAAATGACTTTCTTTTAAATAAACAAAAAATTAATAGCCATCTTTTATTCCGTCGTTTTTTTTTTCTATCATTAAATGGTCTATAATCCATTTCGAATATTTTTAATATTTTATAGTTAGAAGCATTTTTATTAATTCAAATTTTAATTCTTTTATTTGTCTTTAAAATTTTAATGTGACTCGTAGAATTTTTTTTTATTTTTTGTAATTAAAAATTGACAAATTTTATGTTTAAAAATTGATTTATGTGTTTTATTTCGTATTTTTATCTTCCTGTAGTTATTCAATCGTTTAAAATTTTTAATTCAAGTAAATAAAGATTATATTAAAATAGCGATGTTTCATTACCGAAAATAATTTTTTCTATATTAAAACTATGAAAGGAACCTTTAGACATAGCTTATTTTGGAGATTTCAAGCGTAACAATGATAGCAATAATATCAAACCAGTTCTATCAGAAATGTTGTAGAGTAATATATACTTTTAATATATATGTATTTGCATAAATATAAAAAAATTAAATTATATTCTGATTCATTAATTTTTGTCATAATCTTTGATTCGATATTTCGTGCAACGATTAAAAACTGTAATGAATTTTTTTCTTCAAACTTAATAGGAAAAACAAAGAAAAAATTCGTACTATAAGTCCGAATTCCAATAATTCAAGCTTGCTTCATTTTTATCGATTTTTAAAGATATTTTTAAAGATTTCTCGCATTTCAAACAGAAACGAAAAATATCAGTGAAAAATTTTATACTTAGACCTATAGCTTCCTTCAGTCATTTCGAAATAAATGTAGAAAATAATATGGAGAATTTTAATAGAACAAATTGTAAAAAATAAATTGATGAGATAAAAAGTGCAATAATAAAAAAAAATACTGTTTAGAAAAAGCTGCAAAGATTTTTCCTTAAGGCACATTATTAATGTCGGATTCTGATCTCAATATCGAAATGCCATTGATGGAGACGAATAATTCTAAAATGCAGTTAAATGAATTGTTGCGTTGACGATAATTTAAACAAATTTAATATGGAACTACTTCCGACCATTTCGATACTGGGATTACCTTTCAAAGTTCCTTAAAAGTTCAATTAGTAAATTGGATCCTAATGCATCCATTTGATGCTAAACTATTCCTATCTCAGACGCTACTCAACCATTTGGAATTTAATTAAAGTCTCGTTCGTTTCCGTTAGCGTGAAATCTATAGCATAATTTAAATATTGATATCTAGAATATAATATAGAAAATTGAAAATAGATTAAAGGAAACGTAACACTAAAGTGAATGAACGAAAAAATTTCCAACAAATTTCTATAGTTTGACAAATTTAAGAATTTTATGATTAACAGATGGTAAAAAAAATGACGCCATAAAATTAAGCGTAAATTACGATTTTTTTAATAGAATTTTTTTATTTACATTTAATTCGATTAACTATTTAATATTTTATTGAATAATTATAAAAAATATTCAAAATAAAAGAAAAATGCCTAGCCGAGGATGCGCCTGGTGTTAAGACTCGGTCGAATGTCGGTAGCCATCTTGATAAGCAGCGCTCCCTATAGATTTTTTTTTGACGAACTATAATTTATTTAATATATTTATACACTCTTTTTCTTTTTTTTATAAATTCTTAATTATTTTTCTTAAATTTATTATTATCGATAATAAAAATTTTTGATTGGCGTATAAATTCGAAGGGTAGAATTTTCTAATGATATTATATTTTTAGGAATTGATTTAGTAATTCAATGCCGAAAGAAATACACGTATTCGTATGTTTCGCTATTAATGTAACGGTATACGATCATTACCATGATAGCAAAATAATAAATTAGAAGAGAAGACATTTTCGCTAAAAATAAATACTCGATATAAAATTTCACACTCTTTATAAAACTAAAGAAAAAAAATTGCCGATGAAAAAATGTGCAATAATTTATTTTTATTATAAAAAATGAGATGCTGTTGTTTCGACCACGGAGAGATATTATCATCGTTATTATGTATTTTAACAGTAATGCAAATTAATACAAAAATAAAATGTATTATAATAAATTATTTAATATTTAAACGAAATGCCATTAAATTATAGTGAAAGTGGCATTAATCGAATATTATTTTATTTGGTTTAATATAAAAGGAAGCGTGGTTACATCTCGTTACTAAAATTAGATTTAAAGTTAACAACAAACACGAAATTTATCATTAGCTCATTAGTTATTTAACTTTTAATTAGCGGCTTATTATAAAATTATTACATATTGACCATTTAAATTGCGAATTAGTGTTTATTAAAATGAGGAAAATTCAAATTTAAATTCTAACATCTTAAATATTTTTGTCGATACGTATGTATGTTTTTAATTCAGCATTTTCAGCATGCGAAAAGGAAGTTTTAGTTTTCTTCTTTTGTTACTTTACCTACGCTATTCATATATCCCATCAAAAACATCTCATATGTAAAAATATAAGCCAAGTACAGTATTACCGAAACAGGATATTTGTGAAAAT
>WUQG02416960.1:0-15592 GCA_011317285.2 Androctonus mauritanicus | reverse complement strand
TAGTTTCAGAAACAAGATTATTTTAATCCGCTTTCTCTCGACTTATTCTGGATATTTTTTATCTCCTTCATTCTACATTGATAAACTTAATCTAGAATAACAAATTAATCTAGATTAAAGTATCAGTGTAGAAAGGGTATAAGGCTTGATTTAAAAAAGTTTATTTTAAATTCATAAAAAATTTATTTGCAAGATATTTTGGCTAATATATGGATATACATTGATATATTTTTGCAAGTTATTTGTTATGAAAAAGATTAAACTTAAGATTAAACTTTTTAATAATATAAATTCCAATCTATACCTAGATTTATAATGCATAGTAAAGCAGTTGCTTACCACTTTGAAGAATCTAAGTTCATTTTAATAAGTTTACCCAGATCCTCCAAGGTAATAAATTTTGAAGGATCTAGATTCAATTAAAGACATTTTATGTTCTTGAATACAATTAAATAATGGTTATAATGAGCAATTCTACTTGTTTCTGTGATATTCATTATAAGAGAGTTTCACTCCTTTAATCCCCAAGTGGTAAGCAACTGCTTTACTACATTTTTAATAAAACAAAAAAAGTATTTCTAGTCAATATTCTATGAAAATAACCAAGTTTGGAATATCATAAGAGGTAGCATAAGTTAAATGATCATAAATCAATATATAATATCACTTTTAATCATTATAAATTTATGAAATATATACTTTCTATAAATTAAGGAACAAACAGAAAAATTATAATACAATAACAAATATATTATTTTTTAAAAAATTTATTAAAAATATTTATTATATTACAAATATAAAAATGATGAATATAAAACATCTATTTTCTACAAAAATTAATATATGCAGAACAAGACTGAAGAATTCATGAAAATAAAACAGCAAAAATGTCTCAATAAGAAATAGGGTTACCCTTCAGGATAATGCAGGATCTGCAATGATATTTCAGGCTATTAATGATAATATTTATCAATTCAGTTGGTAGCAATGACCTTTGTTTATGCAAAGCATTTTTGAGCTCCTCTTGGAGCAGGAGATTGAGGGTACTACAAATCTCCTTAATGCAATGGTCTCAAATTCACAGTCCACATGTGGCCAATATATTCCTCTTTTTGCAGCTCTGTCATATTTTTATCATAATCATAAGTACATATTAATAATATAAAAAAAAAAAAATCACAATCATTTTTCATGAAATATTTGAAAAGTACTTTAGAATTTAAATGTTTTAATATATTGTACTGAAAAAAATCATTTGCAAATAGTTTTTATAGGTTTGAATATGAATTATGAGTCATTTCATTAACAAATTAAAATGCAAATATTAAAATAATCAATTTTTCAAATTATTTATATCATGTAAAGATCTCTTTTTCCCCCTATAAGATATTTATTTAAATGCAGCCCTCTATCAACCAAAGATGTCTAAAGCAGTTCTTCAAAGGGAATGAATCAGAGATCATTGCCCTTGAATATTCAAAATATATTACAGATAAGTTCAGGAGACCTAATTGGCCAATCCATATGAATAATGGCTTGAAATGAGAGCTGCTGTATCAGTCTGGCTCAGTGTGGATGAGTGTTATTATACTGTAGGATAAAGGAATTGCCAATTTACCTACATACAGGTGAACAATGGGATCTAAGGATTCATCTCCATATATTCTGGTATTCATTCATGTTTTTTCTAGGAAGTAAATATAAGTCAATGTGCCCATCTAACAAAATACCATCCCAAACTATCAGGCTATCTCCACCATAAGTGTCTTTCTTAAATATTAGAAGAAAAGTAGAATGTTCCTAATTTATTCCTGATTAGATATACATGAAATCACATTGCAGAGCAAGTTTGAACTCATTTGTAAAAAGTACAGATCTCTGATATAATCTGAGGGGAGAAGCTATTCCCATTATATGTGGCTAGTCATTTTCAAGCTTCATTAATAAAAAAGATGCAGAAATGGTTAATCAGAGCTATTTAAATTTTCTTTAAAAATGTGCCTTTTTAATTTAACAAAATCAGGATCTGCAGGTTGGACTTGGGATATAATTCTTGTGTTATTCCAATCTACACTAACATCTTAGCATAAAGCAAATTTAAATAAACCTGTAATTAATAAAAAAATGCAGAAATGCTTAATGAAGCTTATAAGTAGCTAGCCACATGTGGTGGCTACTTATAAGCTTCATTACGCATTTCTTCTTTCAAATAAAATGGGGGTAGAAATATATCAGCACACAAATGACATGTAACAGATATGATCAGGATAACTAGCATTTCACACTATACAGTCACAGATGTGGTATGTTTCTTGTACATATATCTTCTAAGTTGTATATATGGTAATGTAGTTTTAGTACAGTACAATTATATTTAATCATTTATTATTCAAAGAAACTGAAGATGGTTCATATCCTGAAAGCACTTTTTAAAGTCCATATTTTATGGATTATTATAAACTGTTATCTAAGAACAGAAACAGAAAAAATAGTGAAAAATGAATGCTATCAGAAAAATAACAGAGTACAGTATTTCAAAATAATTATCATTTATTAAATAACAAGTACTAATAATAATTATATTAGAACTAAACAAAGAAATTGGTTTAGTTCTTCTGAATTTTTCTTTTTTGTATAAATACAAGAATAAAAAAATAATCAAAATTTCAAAATTATTTTAAATTCAAACTTGAGTCTTTGAAAAAGTGTTTATTCATTAAAATGTAAAAAGTTGGCACTCCTTCCTGATGAAGAGAAAATGAAGAGTATTTTTATCTTATTCTTTGTTTTCAATATTATCTGTCATAAAATAATATCTTTGTAGAAATGTAAATCTGTAATCTTTTTCAAGTCTTCACTGCATTGTTTCTGCAAGTAACTTGTAAATAAATGAAAATAATGCAAAAATATTGGTCTAAATCTTATGATGCAACAAAATAAAATTAATATGATGTCAAAACTTAAAGATATCGCAATGCACTTGAAACATGACTTATGTTAGTAGAAAATGAATAATATGACTTTTGCTATCAAATAGGGGAAGTAAACAATGTGAATTTTGTTAATATTTCTAAATTAAATTTAAATATTAATTTATACTTTTGATATATATTTTTACTTGGAAATGATATACAGTAAGATACAGAAGATTATAATTGTAACTCAATATAAAAATTATTGGAGAATGTGAGTTTTCTTTCTATATCCCTCAAACAATGTAATATAAATTATTTAAAAATTGAAAATATCTATTCATTGAATAGATATTTTCAATTTTTAAATAATTAATATTTCATTATATATATCATAACATATATCATTTCATTATATTGCCTACACTAAAAAATTAATGAAACAGACATGTAATTAAAAATTTTTAGGAAAAAACTTAAAACTTATAAACTTTGTTTAAATAATTATATTGCTTTCAAAATTGAGGAATAAATATTTTATAAAGTTCATCATTAAAAATAAATTACCATATTTTCTTCTTGAATTTGATTCAATTTTTCTTTTAGTCGAGATGTTTCTCTTTGACTAAGTGCTAACTGTTCTTGAAGCCTCATAGCTTTTGCCTCAATTTTTTCCTTATCTCTTCTTGCTTCACTCAACAAATTATCTAGTTCTGATGTAGCATTTGCTTCTCGTTCCCTTTGGAGTTCTGATACCTAAATATTTGAAACAGATTTTTATATTGTTATAATAATTAATAATATATGATGTATGAAAATGATAATATGATTTAAAAATTTAAATCCAAAAATTGAATATGAATGCATTAATAACAAAAAATTACATATTCAAATACAATACAGATAATTTGTACTTTGTTTTTTTGCTTTTATGAGTTTTTTCATCCAAGTATAAAAAATAAATAAAATTGAAAATAAAAACATTAATTGCAAGAAATATATGCTAAACATTCATAAATATTTCAAACCACATATTTAACTATACAATGCAGTATTACTTGATTTGTAACAAATACTCCATTATCTGTTATGAAATGAGAAAATTAAGATGGCAGACATAGTAATAATAGTAGAAGTACTACATCTTCTGCTAAGAGAGTAGTTCATCTAAATAAATCATCATCTACTGATCTGTCAATGATAAATAAAAAAAAATTCTTTTAACATTTATGTGACATTAATAATTATTATATTTAGTCTGATTTTAAAAACTATGGTTTTCATTCTTTAGATAAATAAATTATTGATTTTTGATCTTTATTTTAACATTATTGTGGGAAATTTCATTGTTGAGAATGTAAACCTAGTTTTTACTATTATGTTTATGAAAAATAAATTCCTGCTTTATTGGTGTGTATTAGGAATGATCTAACTCAAAGTTAAAATCATAAAGTTGGGAATTACAGTATTATTAATTTTTTTTAAAATGTTAATGAAATTAAAGACAACTTAGTCAACTATTCAAAGTATTTTGGATTAAATAAATAATTAAATATTGAATAATACTTAGTTGAATTATTTTATTACTAAAAGGCAATAAACAAAATTATGTTATAAATAGAACAATGGGAGATGGTTTTATAGTTAGTAACTTGTGAAACTTCTGAGGATTTCCAAATCTTTATGATGAATTGGAGTCAGAAGACTGGATTGAGGATCAAAAACTTTAATTCATAGTATACAACAGTATGGATGAATACACATTTTGTATTTCCCCAAAATGTAGGAAAATGCCTTGTCAGTTTGCATGTGATTTTTATAGATATCAGCGATGCTTGAGTTTTAAAGCAAAATTGAGCCCCATAATCTACATATAGAGAAACAAATCAGGGCATACTGCCTGATATAAATTGTTGAAAATTTTTAAATTATGATAGAATATATTCAATGATGCCAGTTGATAATGTTAAGTTACATCAGGGCTAACTAACCAAAGACTGACAACAAATTTACACAGGAGGGAAGTTCTTCAATATATGTAATACATATTGCATATAATATGCTAATTTCAGTAATTTTTAGTGTGGATAATTTATGAATTCTTTATTTTTCATTATTGTACTTAATTTATGGAAACCAGTGTATGTATATATGTATATGTATATATATATAGTTGAATATTGAACTAGATCTTTGATTTAGGTGATGATAAATGATCTAATCACCATCCTGATTCATTAGGCCTTCAAGGATCCAGCTGTTTTAAAAACAAAAATATGGGATCTTGAATTGAACCCAAATTCTTCAGGTGGTAAATAAAAAATTTATTTTGCACTCTGCATGGATGGAAGTCTATGTCATTTTCATACCATACACAAATCTATTTATTATAGTTTGTTAAAAAAAATGTTTTTTTAAAGCTGTATTATAAAAAGCAATATTAATGACTGAAATTATTTTGTTGTTGTTTATATAACAATATGGTATTTTAGAATAATTCAGTATAAAAACAAGTGACATTTTATTGTTCAGGATTGAATTATAATTTTCTCCAATTAAATCAATGGCTTAATCCCTGATTTATGAGAATTTGATATATGAACCTTTCTAGGAATGCTCTATTCTTATAAATCATATACATATATATATTTTTTTAAAGAAAGAAAAAACTTACTTTCTGTTGTTCATTTTCAAGTTGCAATTTAAGTTGTGTAACTTCTATTTGATTGGCTGATAGCTGTTCTTGATTATCACTATTTTGTTTATCTAATAATTTTTTATCAGCGTTTATACTTTCAACTGTTGATTCCAATAAACGAACACGATCTCGAAGCATTACTAATTCAGTTTGATATCCCATAGCTTCATCTTTAGCTGCCTGAATGGTGGATGATAATTCTTCTTGCTTCATTAACAACATCTCGCGTTCTTCGTGTGAATTCTATTTCAATAAAAATAAATATATCTATTTAAATTAAATAATTAAAATTTCAATAAAAGGCTTAATTGTTATTTCATACTTTCAACAAATCCACAAGATGATGTTCACGTTCTGAAGCATTTGAAACAGTATCTCCACCTTCTTCATATTGCTGAAACAGAAGTTGCTTCAGTTGAGTAATTTGAGCACGGCATTCTTCAAGTTTCTCTGTTTGAGAACAGAGAGACTCTAAAAGTACTGCTTTTTCATCACTCATTCTCTCATTTTCAAGCTGAAGATCAGTTAGCTGATCCTGAAGATCAGTTAATTCTTGTAATGTAGCTTGAAGTTCTTCATTTGTACTATAATTAAAAATTACATAAACATTAAAATTATGTACATATTTTGTAATTATTTTATTATTTTTTAATAACTTAAAAAATAATTTTTGGAAATTTATATCCATACATAAATAATTGCAAACAACAAACCATAACAAAGGAAAATGAATTTATAAGTTTTCACACTAAAATAAAAATTAATATACATTGCTAATACATGAAAATCAATGAAATCTGATCACCTTTTGTGTGCATATTTAGGACAGTGATTAAAGTATTCTTATTTATTGCAAAATATTAGTACTTGAAAACTATTAAAGAGATTAGATTGAGATTCCAAAAAATTTTGTTTTTCCTTTTACAGATTAATCATTATTATATCCATATAGTTCTCTAAAATAACTCTCATTTTATCTAAAAGCAAGCATTAGTCTCCAATATTGAATTTTTTTGGATTGAAATATTCTTTTTTTAATGTTATAACTAGAAGAGTGTTTAAATTGATGTTTTTATAACCAAATTCTATTTATTTAAACTTATTATATTCATTCATGCAATTTTTCCAAATTAAATAAAACTAAATAACAATTTAAGGAAGATGAGCTACTTCCATATGAACTGTACCAGGATGTCTGGATTATCGCTAATATTCAATAATGTATATTGTAATGCATAAATTTTTGATGATGGCTTGAGGAAATCAAACCTTAAAATCTTGCCAGACACAAATCTCTTCCTTTTTCTCAATCTTTTAAGAACAATCAAAGCATCCTTTTTATTCCTGGTTTAATTGTTGGTGCTCTTTATTCATTTGAATCATTATTCTAAAGAATCTTGATGCTACTTATAACAAATCTAGTCTTAGCTTCTTTATGAACATTTTGCTTCTGAATTTTAACAAAATTGTCAAACATGATCTCCAAATCATAGAAATTAAGTAATTTGAAGGGATTGTCAAATTGACTTCAAATATGTTGCCATATTGAACACAAATTAAATTAATTTTTACAAGTTAAACAATACTCTGATACCATCTTAGAATAATAAAAATATCATAAAATTAATATCTTATACCTTTATGGTTTTTACATAATTCTTTACAATTGTACAATTAATTCAAACAGATTTTGACAATCATAAAAGAAATCAAATCCTCTTCCTTCTAAATTATCTATTAAAAAAATAACTTTTTCTTATATAGAAAAGGCCTCTTAGATATAAATCATCTAAACAAGTCAGCATATTATATAACTGTTTTCCTCTTTCAACTCCATAATTCAATTGTTCTTATATATTACAGATATGCTTTACTTAAATTATATATCAAAGAAAAATTATTAAATATATTACCATTGATAATATAGAGAAATTGAAATTCTGTATATTGTGAAAAACAGATATGGCATAGAATAATCAGGAAATGATAAAACAGCATCAAATTTTTGGTTTTTTTTATGATGCCTAAGAGAAAAAAGTTTAAGACTGCAGTAAAAATAAAGCTATAAACATAAAATATCTAAAATCATATTTTTTTAAAAATATGGTTTTAGATATTTTATGAAGGAAAAAAAAAAGGAAAAGTCAACTGATTACAAATGCAATCATCATCATCATCATCATAAAACTAATGAAATAATATATTTCTTGCATAGAAGAATTGAAAGCATAGATATGATCAAGTAGTCTAAATTATTAATCAAAAATTAACTATTACAAATACAAATTATAATACCAAATAGGTCTATATTATAAATACATCATTGCAATTCTATAAAATGAGATACAAAAACTATATATGGTAAGAATAATGATCACAAATAACATCCATTCAAAATAATTCAGGCAAGATATAACAATAACAAAAAACAAAATGGTAAATATGTATAGTCCTTAATTTATGAAGGCATCAACTTATGATCACTCAAACTTAAAACCATTGCCAAATATAAGCATGGGCCTTTTATTGAACCCAGGGGCCCATAGGAACTTGCTCCACAATCAAATATATAAAGGATATAAATAATAACTAATAAGTTGACTGCATAAAATTTTTGTATTAATGTGTTAAATATTTTATTAGACAGTTTAATAGAAGAATTAAGTGAAAGAGAATACAGTGTATATATATGATTCATATTTTTATATGGCATTGGCAATGCTATATAAAAACTGAATTATATATAATGGCAACAAAGCTACAAAGGCTATTGATGATAATAGCATTGCTACAAAACATATAATACCTACAGAAAATACTTTATTACAGGAATGTATTCAGTTTAAGAAATATATTGAAATATCTGGATTATCGAAATGTAATAAAATATTCAAATATTCCTACTTTGCTAAAAACAATACGGTATATGAAAAAGAATTAACAAATGTTTTCCCTAATTTATAAACAATTCTGAAGATATATTTGAAAATGCCAATAAATAAGTATGGAACAAAATTCAGTTTTTCAAGGATAAGTTATATCAAAAATAAATATTGAATAATTATGTCCAAAGACTGTTTAAATTATCTTGTTATACTGTACTTTCAAATCAAAAGTGATTTGACAAAATATGTAATGTATGACAAAGATATTGAAACAAACTGATAGCTGAAAATACAAAAAAGTTAAAGCTACTCAAGATTCCATCTGACCTTATTGGATTCTTCTGTTTAGCAAAATAGAATAAGTTAACAGACACATTGTTTAAAATTTAAATAATAATTTTCTTAGATTTAAAAAAAATTTCCAAATCCAAAAACAGTATAATTAAAATAAAATCAAAATTTATCATTTTATACAATAATATTCTTACCTATAATGAGTTTCTTCCATTTGCATAATTCTGTCTTGAAGACAAGCCATAGACATTTCACTTAAACTGCTACTGCTTGCTTTATCCCATTCAGAAAGTGCACGAGGAAGAGTTACTCCTGAAGCTTCTCCCATTTCTAAGTTTGGTAACTTTTCATTTAAAGTTTCATTTGACAAAGGATTAATCTTTAAAAAACAGATAATAATATAATTTAAAATCAAATCAATAAAAATTATTATTATTATTGATATTTTGTATAATGAATTATTTTCAATTTGAGTAATTTTTACAAAATTCAAAAACATTCATTTATAGAACAAAATTCTTACACCAATCTTTATTAATATATAAAATATATATTAATAAAGATTGAAAAATATAAAATAAAATATTATTTTTATTTTATATTTTTCAATCTTTTTAAAATTGAAAATATATATTTTTAATATATATTTTAAAATATATGGATTATAAAATATATATTTTTTTAATATATAAAAAAGAACTCCTTAAAATTGTATTTTTTGCAAAAATTTTAATTATCTGTTCATAAGAAAAATAAAATATTTAATAATTACTTTTAATGTTTAAAGTTATATTTCTAATATAGAAATTTATTTAAATATTCAGAATAAAGATATTGAAATATATTAAAATTTTATTACATTTTAACATATTTTCAACAAAACTTTGTGAACTGTTCATGAAGATTGCTATGATTCATATATGATGTGCTGTATGAAAGAAATCTTTTCAATAGAATCATTTAATACAAAATTGAAGAACTTTACAACTTCTTTGAAAAAACAAAGTTTTATAATAAAAGAGTTTTATTGAAATATATACTAATATATGAAAAACCCCTATAGTATGGATCAATGAATTAAATAAAAATAATGATCAATGAATTAAATATCATGGCTCGCTGAGCTATTTATTACAAAATATTATATCACAATTTTAATAAATCAATTAAGATATTATTCCTAAAATATTAATTAGTATTATAAACTATGAATTAATCAAAATAAAGAATACATTTTATATAATATAATTCTGTTCTACAAAGTTTCTCTGCATTCTTCTGCTTTTGTACAACTGTAAACTTGTAATTCAAAAAAATAACTCAAGATTGCAAAAGTTAAAATGCTAATTTTTGTAATCTTGAGCTTTTTTCTACAAATTACATATATATAAAAATTTCTTACTTTTGTATTTTTTATTTTACCCAATAATAAAATTTATATACAAAATTTATTTTATGTTGAAATTTTAATTTCAATTTTATTTAACAGTGACGATAACAATCTTAATAATCACTAACCTCATCTGTCTCTTTTCTTTCGGTATCAAGACTTGTAATAGAACCAGATTTTCTTAATAGTAATTGTTCTTTTTCTGTATCTGAAAGTGCAGCTTGTTCAACAGGTAAACCTACTCCCATTTCAACTAAACGTTCTTTTAAAGATAAATTTTCTTCTTGTAATGCTTCCAGTTCTTCTCTCATTTGATCTACCCCTTCTCCTTGATGTTCCTATTATTCAAAAACATTAAATTATTTTTTTTATTATAAAACTAATTTGTAATTAAAATTAAATAATAATTATATCAAAGAAGAATTTCATTAGGTTGAAAATTTTAATGTTAAAAACAGACAGAGTTGCTTCATTTACATTGTTTTAGCTAAAAATAAAATTCTAAGAAATATTTTAAATACTTGCTATTTAAATTATGTTTTTTATAAAATTTCTGAAAAATTTAATATTTATTTAAATTCAGATTAATTAGATATAGTTAGACATTTAAAAAACTTTTTTCTTACTTGAGATGATTATCTTTGTCTATTCTTAAATAATTTTAATATTCTTAAGATTAACTGAATTACTTATAAATATATTTAAGTAATATAAATAGAATTTTTAGAACTTATAAAATTTATAGGAAAATCAGGTTGCTTTCTTGAGTTTGACATGTTAAATATAGTATTCTGTATAACAATTGATAATGCTTTCCAGTTTAAAAAATTTTAAAACTAATTCAAAAGATAAATCTCATTTAAAGATAATATATACAATAGGAAGAAAAATATTATAATTTTTTTATGAAGTTATTTTGTTAAGATTATTATATGATACTGTCATCTAATGCATTAGATAAAGTACATTTTATTGAAAATTACTAGAGACAGAAGTTGCATTTGATTAGATCTGTTATATATACTGTATACTAGCTTTAACTTCAGTATATATATACAAGCAAAAGTATTGAATCATAAAGATAGTGTTTATCTTTCTCAGAAATTTTTATAATAAAACCATTTTAAAAATGAGTAATTTGTTTAATTTAACTTATAAAAAATTAAAAACAATAAGCAATAATCAAGTCCAAAACTTAAGAAAATTAAAAATTATATAAAAAATTTCCATTTGTCAAGATGGAATTAATGAATTGCCTATGTACAACAGAGGGAAAAAACCTCCAACAGAGACAAAACAGTCCAGCATAAACAGTTTACAATCTTGAGAATCTAAGCTGAATAGACCAGTTGACAGTGGCCAAAAAGTAATTTCTTTAGTTGTGATAAAGTGTTTTTCTGACTAGTGCTGGATTATTTTGTTTCTTACTATTACAAAGTGGCAGAATGTCTATAACCTTAGCACCTCCAAGAGATATTAACAAAGATTTAAAGATGAATTACAGGATAAATATTCACAAGTACTACATCATAATTTATATGAATTACTGAATTGTATGTTGAAATTCATCCAAAAAAATAACTGATCAACCAGGAAAATAGTATGACTAGAATTAAATATAGATAAGAGCATTTTAAGTAGTGATTTAAAAAATGGCCCAGATTTTTGTTCAATAAAGGATTAATATTTTGCATCAAATAGAATGAAATATATTAGTTCCCCAATAAATGGTTTTTGACTGTTTTCGTTGAAAGAATCTCTCTTGATTCACATCAAAAGAATTGAATCAGGTAATATATAAAGATATTTGAAGATTACTATGTTACTATTTGTAAACCATAAGATATCACTAAGGTGAAGTATAAACAAGATGATAATCTCAAACAGATTACCAAATTTGTATATACATTTATAATTTCATGATAAATCAAAAAAATTATAAGTTTTGATTTATAATTCCCCTTCATTTGATCTTAACCCATTTATCATCTTTGGGCAAATTTAGTGAACAGCAAAAAACAAGTGATTAACACTTTATCAACAGTTTGATGCATATGTTACTCAAGTTACCAATTATGTATGTCTAAATGCAGTGCAGTTGATGTTACAATTGTGTCATCAAGATAATTGCTTATCTCTTACTATAATATATGACTAGAATTTGGTCTAAACTGTTTGTCATCTGTTGATGACTAAAAATCATTTGAAACTAGAATTGGAGTTTTTATTTCAAACTATGAAATAATTATGGATTAATGAATATATATTATTACATCAAAAAACATTTTTAATAACGATAAATAAAATTTATGGAAATAATCAATTAAAAATTTTCAATAATTTTTTTATTTTCATATATTATCAAATTTGATAAAAATTTCCAAATTCAATTACTGAATTGTTAGAGTAGGTTTACTCTAACAATTCAGTAATATAAAAGAAAGTGACAAATCATATTCATCAACTTTGTTTTTTCACATAAGCGTTGTAACTGTCATTATATATATATATATATATATATCACTAATTAATACTAAATTAAAGCATGTCTAATTGATAATTTTTTTTTTAATAGTTCTGATCATTTAGAAAATATGAATGATTATGTGCAGCTAATTTTGGATATCAGATTTTCACTTGATGCAATTGTATGTACTAGCTAATTTCTCTTTCTTATCAGTTACAACAAAAATTTCAGTATGTATGTACCAGTTTTTTGTTAAATAGTTTTGTTGAAATTTGGAAATGATGGAAATTTTTAATTTTGTTTTTAATATTTTTTGCCAAATAAATAAACATTAATAAAATTGTATTGCAGAAAAATGCAACACAATATGATTGCACTCTCCATCTAGCTTTTTCTTAGCATTGCATTTGCAATGTTTCCTGCTGTATGTCTGGCATTGTGTTTATGATGCTGTATTTATTCAAATAGTGAAATGGCTTTGGAAAATTTTTAAACCTATAAATAAATTATCTGTATATTTCAATGAATGTCATATCATTCCAATATTTGAAAGTTGGGGGTTGGCTTAGGATTGGCTCATAAGTATATATGGTATATAAATAGGATTGAAGGTACTCATCGTGAATTAATAATAAAATAAATATGCAATAAACATTGACACTAAATTATTAAACTTTTAATAATGTAAAATATTTATAAAATTATATAATACAAACATTTCTAAACAAACAGACCAATCTTCAGCTTAAATGATACAAGTTAGAATATCATTTCAATTTAAGATCAGTTTTACATCCCATTAAAGTTCCTGTTGGCTTTAACCACAAGTTATCTGTTTTGCAATTGTTAGTTAAATGCTAATTGGTAGTCACTGTTGTTAAACTATCAATTAGCAGTTAGCTAACAATTTTAAAACAAATAACTGATAATTAAATCTAATAAGAACTTCAATAGGACATCATAAAAATGGATTTATCCGTAATAAAAGGATTAGACATAAATGGAGTGGAATGTGTGAAGAACAGAGAAGGTTTAGTAAAAACAAACAATCATACAGTTAAAAAGAAGCAAAGAAATGAGTTGAATTATAATGATAGAGAAATTAGATATCAAATGAGAAGGAAAACATGTGGACCTTCTGCTAAGGCAAAGAAGAAGATCTGGATTATGAGGTACAAAAAAAAAAAAAAAAACAAAACTGTTAAGTTTATTTACTTTTATAAATGCAGAATATAATCTATGCGAAGAATGACTCTTTAGAAAAGGAAAAATTATTATAAATCAGTCTTCTACTTTGTGGCAATGTTTAAGCAAGTATTACTGCATAGTTTCTTAGATAGTATATTGCTATTATTAGGAATTCTGTTCAGCCAATGTATTACAGTGAATGCATAAGTTGAAGTCTGATAACTCAAATATTCATTTTTGTTGAAATTTTTATGCAGTCCCAATCTAGTATATAGAAATCAAGTCAAAGTAGACAATCCTTTAAGTGGAAGTTTTGGCACATTGAATTCTTGGAATTTCATGTTTTTATAAAAAAACTTAAACTAATCAGAATCTCTGCAGCTATCAGCTTGCATTCCTGCTAAAAAATAATTAATATAAAATGATTGTGACACATTTCAAATTGTTAAATTAAGAGTTTTAAGGTGTCTATCTTGTGAGAAAAAATTAAGCATTATTCATTTGAAGTAAAAAATGGATTCAATTGGAGATTTTGAAAAAAATATGAATTTAAAAAAAAAAAAGATCTAGCAGAGAAATATGGTATGCTATCCAATGCACTGTATCATTTTGAAGAATAAGTGTTTGAACAATTCTTACAGAAAACAGTTAGTGAAGAGGGCAATTGATATGTGGAATATGGAATGCACTACAAGTATAATGTTTTGGACACAATCATACTGCTTTTTAATATCTGAAACAATATCTAATTTTAAATTTTATTTTCTTTATAAAATTTTCTTTATAAAGAAAATAAAAGAATAAAGAAATAAAAGAATAAATAAGAAATTTTCTTTATAAATGAACATGTTAGTGAAAACATTGATAAAATTTTCATTATTGAACAGAAGAATCTTGACAATAGTATTAGTTTTCAGGAGTTTTTGGACATTGATGAAAACGTTACTGTTTGCAAAGAATTTTGTGATAGCAATATAATCAAAGCAATCAAAGTGGAGGAACAAAGTACTGATTCAAATGAAGATAGAAATTGATTATCTTTCCTCTCCAAGTAATCTCAAAACTTTTTCAATCATTGCAATTATGCAACTATATCTTGAAAATACAAACAAAATGGATGAAACTGTGTATTTGCAAAAGATTAACATTTTCTCAACTGGGAAAAAACAAAAAATTATAGAGTCAAAAATAACCAAATTTTTTGAAAAAGTATTAATACATAATTAGGTAAGTAGAGTTTTCTGTATTTAAAATGTAACTAGTACTTAGTGATAAATAATTTTTAATTTTTGAACTCTAATGTAATGTTCTTCATCTGTAAGCAAAATTATTATAGCATCATACACTATATTATGTATATGTATATGAGTATTCGATAAGTCAAATTTACAACAACTTGAAGTTTCTGTTGATCCAAAAAATTTGACTTATTGCAAATTCACTGTATAATAATTCGTTTCTTAGTTTCATTTTCTAATTGCATGGTTATTTGTTTTTATTAAACTCTTTCTTAATTCTCTCCTGTCCATGTCTACTCTTTTTTATTATCAATCAAGTGCCATTAGTATTCATTCAACCTGAAGATGATTTCTTTGTTTAGAAATCAAAATTGATTGTATTGTATAATTATTTATAAATATTAAACACTATTAAAAGATTAATAACTTTATTTATTATTATTATTACTAATTGCATACATATTATAAATAATTTATATATATATAGTGTTACAAAAATTCCTCTGCAGTTTTAAAATTT
>WUQG02416949.1:0-15594 GCA_011317285.2 Androctonus mauritanicus | reverse complement strand
ATTAAATCTATCTCGGAGTCTGAGATCTCCTCCCCTTTACCGAAATGTTTGGATTGAAGGAGCGTAAAGCGAGTTTTTATTGCTACCATAGGGAAGTACTGGACTAACCCAACATAAAGAGGCAGAGTTCGGTATAGTGGAGTTAGTTGGTGGACGGGGGACGATACCTACCTCTTGGGGACTTTGGTTCCATGACAAATTCTCCCTTTCGTATTCTTTCAGACAATTGCCGTGGTGTGATTGATCCGGTAAGTTTAATGCTTTCGTCTGCCAAGCTCCTGTTTTTACACATAACCTGCTTTTATGTACGGACTCTCTCTATTGTTACACGCCACCGGGGAGCTGTGTGGTCCCTAGTGTGGCAGTATAGCCAACACACACAACTTGTAGGCTTTTGCAATGCTAATGTCGAGACACTTCGATTGCCACTTTATATCTGTGATGGCACAATTAGAAATTCCGAATTCTAACTTATATAAATTATTTTCCATTTTAATAAATTTTCCATCCGGATGAAATATTTATGAAGCTTTTTTTACACGTGTTTTAAGTCTGTAAAAAAACCATCAACTGGTACTTAATTCTAAATTCATGAGGATGAAAAGACGAACGTTTGACAGACGAGAAACAGGACGGCAGCATTGCAATTATCTATCTTTAACTCTCCACCATTAAAATTTTCTTAATTAAATCATGATCCTCAACATTCTCTCGTATTTTGTCGTAAATGGAAAAATATGCTATTTTGCTTCGCATTTCATCACTTATGGGAAACTTCACCAAGGTCTATTTTATCTTAGTAATAGAATTCGATCTATTCGGAGAGTGAGGGAAGAAGCAAAGCAATTGTAGAAAAAAAAACAATACTAGGTTTTGTAGAATAATTTAAAATTTCTTCCAGTCGTTTAATGTGTCATATCACGTGATAGTAAATGTATTCCCCTTTTTCCCTTTTATTACATACGTGAACTCTCACCTGGAGAGCAAGTGCTTACCTCCCATACTCTCTTGCATTCTGCAACAATCTATAAAGAACTGATGATATATCTAAACTTTTTGGTTAATTTTCTTGAATTGTGATAGATTGAAATTTTATAAAAAAAATAAATAAATATTTAAAGATTATATCGTAAGCCTACACTCAAATGGTATTTTTTAAAATATGATTTTATTTAAACTTTAAACAGAATTCATGTTTATAGAAGTTGTTTTTCTTATGAGAAAATTCTATTTAACGTAAACAATTTTTGAACGAAAAAATAATACATTTTACACTAGATATAAAGAAAATATAAATTTTATTGAATTGATAGAAATCGCATGAATTAAATTTGCAACTGTGAGTTTGAAAGATATAAATTAATTCCGTATGCTTATGAATGTATCTTTCTATAGTATTTAAACTACAAATTTTACTCATTTCATTCATTAAATATAGTAAATGAAATGAATGAATGAGTGAAATGAACAACTTGTTAGTTTATTTCGTTTAATTTTGTTTATTTCATTTAATGATGTTCATTTCATTTAATTTTGTTTGTTTCATTTAATGATGTTCATTTCATGTAATTTTGTTTGTTTCATTTAGTGATGTTCATTTCATTTTAATGATGTTCATTTCATTTAATGATGTTTATTTCACTTTATAAGAGAAAAAAAATGAACGAAAGTTGTAAATTTCGTGAAAAAGACTATTTTAATTTTTTCTATGTTATTATTCTATTGTTACGTAAGAGAAATATATTTATTAATCTGAAAAAAATGCAAAAAATACAAACTTATCAATTAAACTAAGCATAAAATTCCTAATATACTATCGTAAAAATATTTCTTAATAACTTTAAATGATTAAATCAATATCAAAAGAAACTTGTAGAATCTTCAAAAGACCCATCAATGAATACCGAAATATAAAGGGGGAAAAAAAGCAAATAAAAACTGGACAAAAGACATAAATTCAAAAAATAAGAGAGAAAGATTAAAAATTAAAATTTCACTTCGGGCGAGTGCCATGTTGCTTTCTTCTTCTGCCAATAACTCCACACGGGCCCACACCCTCCGTTCGACAACACTTACCATTTACTTCACTTCAGAGTCGATCCTTCTCATAAAACACGAACCCACATCAGATGTACAACATAAGTTGACAAAAAGAATTCATTCTCGTATAAGCCACTTTTCATTGATTATACATCAATTCTTTCAATAAACGTTAGGCTTTTACCTTCGTAAGTATCACCCCGCCTAGGACAGACTATAAACCTTATATGAACCCCACCCACTATAAGGATTTTCAAACTATATATATATATATAAAAGAAGAAATTCGGGAAGTGAAAGAGAGAGAGAGACAGAGGGGCACAATCCGTCCGTCAATCTTCGTTAGGACTTTGCTGGATTATACAAGAAAAAAGTGAAGAAGAAGATTTATAAAACTGTTGGTAAATAACCAAAGACTTGATGTCCTGTTATACTTCATACATTTGAGTAGAAACATGGCAGGTGTCTTGTTTGTCACTTTTCTGAAATAAGTTTTGAGCGAGGTATTGAGTTGTCACCTTTTTTGAAATGGTGTATCCTATCTCATGCAAATTTCTCATTTTTTTTTGTTTTTTTTTTACCGTGCCGGGACTAAAGAAGTTATCTTTTTAATTGGTTTTTAAGCTTTGTAAATGGAACGATAATTATGAGTTTCATTAAGTAGCTATTATATCTGATTAGGTGGAATTTCCCTAAGGTTGAGAAAGCCGAGTTTGATTTAAATATTTTCTATAATTAGGGAAATTTTGATGATCCTTATCGACGAGGCCGTTTGGAGATTTTTTTTAAGGGTAATTTCCCTAAATTTTTTTATAACCAATTTTTTTTTTTAGTATATAATACTGACTAAACAATTAAGGAATTTTATTTTCGTTAAAAATTTTTCATGGTCATTTATTATTAATTTTAATTAAAAATCCAAAAAAAACGATCTTTATTAATTCGAATTATTAATTTCGAAAAATTATCAAAAAAAATATTTCGATTATCCGGGATTATTTTAGAACAGAATCATTTTAAAGAATTTTTAATATCGGTTTATAATGTTTATAAAAATAATACAAGAAAAATTCATTAAAAGAAAGAGATAAAAAAAATTTCTCTCTCTTTCTCTCTCTCTCTCTCTCTCTCCATCTATTTTAGATCAAAGGAAATTTTTATCTATAATAAATGAAAGAAATTTTTATATTATTAAACGATTTTATCGTCTTTAATCTTTTTAATTTATTTATAAATCCGATAAAAAGAAGAAAAGAAAGGAAACTTTTATATCTCCATTTTAAATTCGATAGAATATCAATTATCTGACGATCGATTATCCGGATGATCGGTTATCAAACGAAACAAAAGAAAATATCTTTTAAAGTAAAATTTAGGGAAAAATTACTCAAATATTTCCCTATCTGTAACATAGAGAAATATTTTTATGTATATATATGCATAAAAATGATACTAATTTTTAAATAATTTATTGTTAAACTCATATAAACTTAAAGGCCTAGAGAAAAATTACATTTTGTGAGTATATTTAACATTATTAATGATAATTATCCTATCTACGTAATTATTTACATGTAAAAATAATAATAATTTAATAAAAAAAACCAAAAATACCGTCATCAACTGGCCTACAAATATTTATCATTGTATCAGTATTTATATATATATAAATCTTAAACATTCCTTGATGTATATCTTAATAAACATCAGGATAATTTAGAGAATTTTAAATATTTTTACAGTGATTTTTCTTATTTATTCAACGTAATTTTTGTCCTACGAAGTTTGTATCATGTGCAAGATGATCCTGTGCATCGTTAATTTGATATATAGACTAGATAATAATGACGATGATAAAGTATAAAATTATAAATTACTTTCTATAAAATCTCTTAAAATTCACTTATTAAATTATTCAAAAACTGATTTTATGAATTTTTAATGATAAGCGTAATCAAATTGTTTTAGGGAATTTTGTGAAAAGGTAAAAAAAAATTTCATTAAGAGAGGGGGGGAAAAAGAAGAAAAAACGTTATTTACTATTTTAGAAGTGGCATTATTTTAATTTAAATGTATATGTATTTATATAAATTTGAGGAAATTTGAGGAAATTTAAGTATAATTTGAGGAAATGTACTGTCGCGATGGAAACAGAGTTAAAGTCTATAAATTAAGGATTTTGCACTTCAATACTTAGAAAATTATCATAAGTATAGATAAATTAAAACGTTATCCTTTTATATCCCAAGAAATTTCCCCATTTTCCCTTAAAAAAAAGCATTAAATATAGGTAATTTTACCGAAAATCGTGCAATCGTTTACTTCAGGAAAAATTTTACTTTTTTTGCTATTTAATAGTTGAGATTACATGAATTTTTTCTGAACTAATTAGAAAAATTCATTTTTTTTTAATATTGCAAAAAATCATTTATAATAACAGTCCAAGTCATACAAAAAATAGAGAAATGTAAAAAATAAAAAATCAAATAAAAATTCCCTAAACACGATAACTCATTAAACATAATAATTTTCAATAGTAAAATTGTTTATAACACAATTTAATGTTTTTCTTAGTAATTATTGTCCACGTAGTATATAAGTTACAGAAAATTCCCTAAATTAACTATAAAAGTTTAACTTTTAGGGAAAAATCGGAAAAAAATTATATACTCAATTTTAATTATTTATTTATGCAAAAACGTAAATTCTTTTATAAAATATTTATTTTAATTATTAAAAATAAAAGTACGTAATTATTATAATTATTATTATTATTGTTAAAGTTAGAATAATTTATTAAAAAATTAAACTCGAATGGCGTTAGGGAAATTTCTGTAATACTGTTTAATATAGACGTAAAAAAGGGAGGGAAAAAGTTTCTTTTCGTAATAAATTTCAAAGTAATGATTTATTTAGGAAAATTTCTTTCCAAAAATATTCTATAAATAGTTTCAGGAAAAATTTAAAAACTTTTAAATTAACTAGAATAAAATATAGATTAGCAAAAGGAAGAAAAGGAAAAAAAGAAAAAAAAACAAAGAAATATTTTGAACGCCAATTAAACTGAAAGCTTGAAAATCGACTTTCGACTTCAAACTGTGTTTTAGATAGGGGAATTAGATCAAAATAGTGTACTTGCATGACCTTTTCTGCACTCGAATCAGGTACTCTACACCCTAAAGCAATCGCCGCATGAAGGGATACCATGACATATTGCAAGGAGATGACTTCTGGATCACTGCCATGTAAGGATACTGTATTTGGCCAGCCACCAAGTTTTCTGAGTTTTTCTTCCCTCCAACGGGCAAACTTGTGTCATTCGAACCATGTCCATCGACAAACCATTATGAAAGAGGGTTTATGCTGTTGTAACTGAACGGTTTCATTTGTTTACTTTCGACCTGTTATCGATTTTCTAAAAGGTTAATATTTAAGATGGCGTCAAATGGGTTTCGACAACCATCGATAAACTCCTCGCAAAACTTCTCGTACAAACGATAAATTAAAACAAACCATAATTTTATTTATATATATATATTTAATCCCTTTCTCTACTCGAAAAAAATTCGGTTTTAAAAAAAATTATTAAAAAAAAAAAATCTCTTCTTAATTCCACCACGCCTAAAGTTAGAAATTTTTGTATATAAAGTTCTAATGTACAGATATATATACATATATATTTAAAATTTACTTTTTAGAATTTTCGGAATCTGTGCCAATGTCAAAAATTCCAAACATTAATAATGTATAAAATTCTAAATCCACTTTAAAAATTTTTAAAACTTTATTAACTATTAAACATCAGAAAATTTTTAAAAATTAGAATAAAAATTATTGATTGATGCATATAAATTTAACTACAAGATATATATTTTTTTATTACTATAGTAGTAGTAGTAGTAGTAGTAGTAAACGTTAGAAAACTGCTTTTAACAGAATGATAACAGGTAGAATAAAATGCATCCTTATCCAATCTAAGCAAATTGAGTCATCTGTTCTCTTAGAGAAAGACAAACCGAGACATGAGAGCTGGACAAGTTCTCACACTAATCGACGATTGTGTCTCCCAGGGATCGAATTCGCCAACATCTTTCAAACGTCTCTTGGCTTCTTTACTTTTCCCAGAAACGTCAGCGAAAATCATTCTTTGGCGCCATTGATAATTACTAATCATCTGTTTAGATTGATAACCATCTTATATTCCTTACTATAAGAGTAATAATAGGGAATATAATATGTTATATTATCTGTTCCGAGCTAATAAAGTGATTCGTTCTCCAGTTCTTTCTTGTGTGGATAGTTTTTCTATTTGTTCTTGTCCCATTCATTTCTCTTATTTTTTATGCTTGTTTCCAGAACATTTTTCTTGTGTCCCTTGCACTATTTTTCCTCTCGCCTATTTCTTCTTTCTGATTTTTGTTCCTCTTTATAAGCTTGTTTCTCTAGAGTCTACCATTTGCTTTTATAACACTGTTTCTCAAGCTGTTTTTACTTTTATGAGTTTGCCTAAAATTTGTTTTTATTATCTGTTCAAAATGTTTTATTCTATAACTAGTTTTTGATGAAATTTAAATTTTTTATTCACTTAACAACAGGCCTAAATTTATATATGTTGAATCTATAAGTAAACACTGTTTATGATTTTTAGATTTTTATCCCGCTCTTCACTCCTTTCTATAATAAATCTAACAATTTTTTTTTTTTACAAGAGTTTATGTTTCATTCTGAACCGTTTTCCTTTCTAGTTTTGTTCCTCTTGATTTTCTTATGTTTTTGTTTAAACGTAAGAAAATCAAGAAGAACAAAACTAAACTAGACTATCAAAAATATTCGGTTGATCGCGCTGGTCCGGATGCTATACAGTAAATAGATTAATTATAAATTTTCGAATCATTATTTAGCCATATTTTCTTGATTTTACAACAGAATCCTCGTATCTAAACTTAGGAGCATCTATGGCAATCCTCAATTTCCTAACGGTAAACAGAACAGCGCTCAACAATTTATCGTGCAAAGCAACAATCTTCAATGAACGAGAGAGAGAGGGGGATAAAAAGTCAAAAGCAAAGAGAAAATTTTATTTATAAGAAAATTTTCTTCTCAGTAAAAAAAAAAAAATCCATTATATACCTTATACATAATAGATATACATTTTTATAAACGAGAATCAGATGCAGAAGTGAAGAACATCCGGAACCAAATATGGGAATGAAGAACATCCGGTGTTAACACAAATACAGAAAACATAACGTGAAAATATTTTCGAGTGAAAATGAATAATATTACATGTGGGTTTTACTTGAATACTCATCTGCGATTGGGCGCCTTGCCACGCTGTTTTTACTGGGAACACACGTGAACACGCTATCAGGGAGAATAGGTTTCTAAGATGACATGAATAATTACCGTTGGAGAAAAATAATGGGATGTCTGTGCGTGAACAGGTGTTATCAGGGGCGTTCTTTAGCCCCCTCATCCCCCTCTTCATCTATGAAGCTGGAGGGATGCTACGAGAAAGCAGTATTCCGGGCACGGACACCGTAGAACAAACTATCACGCATCAGGGAGTCTCTATCCTAATTTTTTCTGACTCTACCTTTAAATTATATTATATTTTTTTAATAAATTATACTTAGATACATATTTATTAAAAATTAAGTTCGCTTATTTTTTTTAGATTAGGACAAAAATGAACATTATAAAGCCATTAAAAAATATGAGAAGTTGGCAAAACCGATTCTAACGACGAATTTTTTAACTTTGTCGTTTGGATACTCTTGCTGTTGTTCTTTATTTTATTTTTCCGATTCGAGTTCTCAAAATTTATCCCGAAAACACCTCTAACATCTTTAAATTTCTTGTAAAAAAAATATATATATATATAAAATTATGTCAATATGACGATTTTCTTCGCTTACCGTATCAGTAATATGTTCCTGTCAGCACACACAAAATGTCTTTCTGTACTTAAACAGGAGAAATTTATCCTACGCATCATTGTACCGTATCCTAATAATTTCGTGTATACAATGCGACGTTTTAAAGTATAAAATTATGTATAAGGTATTATTTTACATACATAAGGTTTATCCGAAGTTATCGATCGAGGCAACCTCACATTTAGGGATTGAGAAGTATATGCATTTCATATCTGAAGATCATTTGTCAAACAGATTTTTCGTCAAAATGGCCTAAGTGATCTTTTGATTAATAATGGATGACATGTACTAAATGCTTCATGAGAAGGATACAAAATGATCTTTCAAGTTGCCAATAGAAGATTGTACAACAATTTCCAAAATCCTAGAATATCAAAAAGACATTTCACGACCGCCTAAATGACATTTCCTCTCTCTTCCCCGCTTTATCTTACATAAACTTACACACATAAGTCTATATACGTATTTTTTGCAGCTTTAATAATTTATGTAGTGCATTAAGCACGCATACACGTTATTAATTTTAGTTACTGATGAATTCGGAAAGATATTTTTTAAGAGAAATGACGAGAAACTCGCACGCGGCATAAGTTTATTTTAAACGTTGGTGAGAGTAAATCTAATCAGTTTTTCGGCATTTGGAGAAGAAAATAACGTGCAAAACAATTGAAAATATCATGTTTTTAGAGTTTTGTTGTTGTGGACCCTTTGCCGTCCTTCATAATTATCCGTCCGTTCTCCCGCTCCGTAGTCAAAATGGAAGACAGATGTGGCAAGACCAACCGCAAGACAACATTGAGACAAAACGTAATGTCTATTAAGTTTTATTACAACCAATACGTCTCTAGCAATCCGCAGAGAGCCATATTGTATAGTGGAGAGGGAGTTTACCCTTAAAGCAGCTTGTACGCGGCGGTGTGAATTGTGGGATACAGGATATCGTTAGTGGAGATCAGCTTATGACTCACCTAGCTCATGAAAATTCGTGAAACTCTGCTGGGAAGAACAGATGGGTTTATTTGAGTACTTCAGTAGTGTTATCGAGATGGTGCAACATAAACCTACCTCAGACTAATGTCCGTTGTATCCGGATTTAAAATATGGAAAATTCAACAGGCGTGAGGCACGATTGGTCAAATTTGGGAGGATAATGGAACGGTTCACCATATTTTTAAATCTGTATAAGCTCCGTAGTCATAAATTGTGTTTTCTATTCAATAAACTTCAGTTCTGTGCAATATTTTTCTTTCTTTTTTTTTATGTCTTTCTGGAGATGTTATCGCTAGGATTTAACCTTTTACGAACGGGTTTTTTAGTTTATAATTTAATCACGTATCGTAGGTGTCGAATACGTTTACAGATACACGACGTTTTTGAATGATTTCGCACGCTAGCCAAGAGAATTTTAACAGTTACAATGATTAATCGAATCTTTAAATATAAAATTCTCACAAAGAGCGATTCGTTAGTTGACCGAATCCATCAAAGCTAAGGCTAAAAGGTTATCTAATAAGCTGAAAATGGTGCTGAGCCGGAAAAGAAGAAGAAGAGGAAGGAAGAAAAAAAAAATCATTTTCGATCGGTTAAAACACACTTTGGGAAAACAATTTTTTAACTGCCACCAATATTTAATACGTCAGAACACATTGAAAATTTTACGTCTCAAAACTAGGCTTGCATACATCAAAATCAAACCACTATCCAAAAGTAAAAGCATATCCATCACCTTTGGTTTTTCTCGAAAAGAGTTTTTAGCCCGTTACCATAGCAATAAGTCACAACGCAGAAAATGCGAAATCCGAAACTCGGCAGAGGAAAACAGCGCAAAAAAATATAAAAAAAAAAAATATCCCCCGTTCGTATATGGAAAGGAAAACGTGCCCGAAGGACGACAATACCTCCGAAGCATGTCAAGCATCTACACACTAACCTTATCTCTAAAAACTCCGTTGTTCAGCACCTGTAACCCTATCCTACGTTGACATTATTCGACCCTTTCTCTCTGTAATCTATGTCCATTGACATTCCGATTGCGACTGAAGCAAAGTGCTTCGTTGTCGAGTAGTACAGGAGGGGAACGATAGCACGGGGAAAACCACTTTGCATTTCAACTATCGTCAACCCCTCTACAAATCAAGTTGGATGCCCACATCTACAATTTCAGTCTTTTTACTATTTTTCTTCGGTATGTCTCTCGAAAAATTTTTACTTTTAAAAATTCACTTTGTTCTGTAAAAAAATTTTCTTGTTTTTCCCTAGTTTTTTTTTTTTTTTTTTCTTCTTCTTCTTCTTCTTCTTCTACTATAGGTTCTTCGTTTCCACTTGTTTCGCGACATTTTTGCATTCTGTCGTCACTTATACTAACGATGTCTGAATACTTTTTTCTTTTATATATATGTATCTTATATATCTATATATATAGATAGATATCTCGCTTTTGCAAAGTCATTCTGAGTGAGAGGTACGCTAGGAAAATAATATTACCTTACAATAGATGCACTCAGAAAAATGTCATCCTGCCTTAACAGGAAGAAACACACACACACACACACACACATACAAGGCAGTATATCTTACTCCCTCCTTTTGCTTTTCAATGTGATATTTTTCTATGTTGCGGGATGGAGTATCTTTAACAGGTTGCATTTCCCTTTTTTACAAAAAAATTTTTAAAAACTCTTATTGGCTTAAGGATTGTGTTCGACATTTTAAGTTTTTAATATAAAAAAAAAATAAAAGAAATTTTTCTTTCCATCTATTGCGAATTTCGTGTTTTTGATATATCATCTATTAACTGTTCAAACTTTATCAATATTTAATCGCTAAAAATCTGTTTAAATACTGCATAATTTAACCATTTTAATCATTCTAATTTTTGGGTCAAGACCTTGATTTAGTCGTTAAAAAAACTTGCAATTTTTCTGATAGTTTTAATTCTGTTTTGTCTGTCTCATCGGTTATTCCCATTCTATTATCTACCGATAATGGAGAAAAAACTTTTATTAAATGAGAGAACACTTAATGACGCTATCATTTAAAAAAAATATAGCAAAAGAAAAAAAAAACTTTGGGTGTAGACCTGCAGACGTTGGAACTGTAACAATTACTGTTACGTGACCTATGACATTCTTCCAATAGTGTTTTGACTTCGAACATAACCTCGGGATATAGAGATAAAATTTATCCTTTATATTCGCCACTGTACGTGGTTCCTAATTACAATAGACCAAACTACAAGCGATGTCCATTAGTGTCCAGAAATATCGATAAGCTAACATTATTTCGATGGATATATCTTTATGTATGTGTGCGTTACGGAATTTTATCTTTTGTTATATATTTCATTGCTTTTCTCTTATAGATAAATCGATAGTTTTTAAAAATTAGATTAATTGCTACGCTTTTAATCTATCCTATGACGAATTCATCAGTCCTTATTAAGTTAGAAGAAGAAAAGATTCTAAGAAGCCGAAGATGGCATTCTCAACCTCTTATAATCATTCTCTAACTAGTTAAAACCATTAAAATAGTGCAAAACAAGGCAAATTTTGTATTGTAAAACTTATTTGGATGATAATTCTTTTCTGGATTAATTGCTACGCTTTTAATCTATCCCATGATCGAATTTATCAGTTCTTATTAAGATAGAAGAAGAAGAGATACTCAGACTCTTATAATCATTCTCTAACTAGTTAAAATCACAAAAATAGTGCAAAACAAGACAAATTTTGCAATATGAAACTTATTTTGGTGATAATTCCGTCCAAATTACTTTATTTTGATAATTTAACTAGGTGGAATTCTCAGCTTCTTAGAATCCGTGACTATTCCACCGAATTAAATTTATTTTGGCATTAATTTGATACTGACACTTAAATTATCAAATGGAAGAATATTATGCGTCGTGAAATCTTATTTTGATGGAATTTTGCGAGAACAAAATGCAAAAAACGAAGTTAGAATAGGAATATAAGACGACGGAGATGATTCGAAAAGTAAATTATTCCTGCTTATCTTATGGAAAGTACTACTTAAAATTCATTACTAAATAGAATATTTTAAAAGAGAAATCGAGAAATTAATAAATAAAAGCAAAAAAAATAAAAAATTTGATCTTATCATTCAATATTTGATATATATAAAAATATAAAACGCTTATCAGAAGTAGTTTTTCATCATAAAAATTACACGCTCAAGAGGAGACTTCAACAAGTCTTTCTTTGTCACACTTAAGAAAAGAACCGCCGAAGGAATATATATATAAAAAAAAAGTCTTGGGTCCTTTTATTATTGAAATAGCTTTGTCACAAGCAAGCTTACAACAGTGAGATGCGGAGCTAAGATAAATGGAAGTGACGGTAAATAGGCTTAAAGCAGACGACCCACGTCACTTCAATGGAATAGAGAGCAACAGATGAGTATCGGGCCTTTTGCTGAGAGCGTCACAATCGTTTCCTGGCCCGTTTGATGAATTGCTCCTGTTTAGTTGGAAAGACAAGGAGTTGAAAAATTAACAACGACGCATCGTTCAGACTTTACCACTCTTCAGACACAAGCTATATCATGGATGAGTTAGTCCTGGCAATATTGTGATGTGGCTGTACTCACTCAGTTTTTTTTGCCTTTTCCACTTCCTTTTTTTTTTTATTTTCTTCTTCTCCTTTAAAAGAGGAGAGTGTGTGTGTGCGTGTGCGAGAGAGAGAGTAGTGCTAAACAATTCTTTATCTGCGAGCCGAAGTACTGTTTCGAAATTTAGTGCTGTTACTACAGAAGACACAAAATAAACTTCTACTCTATTACAATGGAATTTGACGTTGATGTAGGTACAAACGAACTAAAAATCCAATTCTTAAACAATAAATTAAGTCGATAATTGCTCTAATTTATCTAACAATTCTCACGATAAAGATTAAACCATCATTAACGGCAAAAAGTCATAAAAAAAAAAAAGTCGGGATTAAAACTGAAAATCTGTTACTTCTGACAAGCGCCGTAATTGATACTTCCCTATGAACAAGAATTTTTTTCTATTGCCATAATTGATACTGCTATACGAACAAGAAGTTTTTCTATTGTTCCGAAAACTGAAGAGTGTTTTCTACCGCATCCAGTTAAGATTAAAGAGTTAAAATGGAGAAAAACGGCATCTCAGTTCGGTTATAAACTGTTTTCAGTGTCATAAATTCATGTCCGTATCGTGATACTGTTACATCAAAAAAATATGGATTAAAAATTTAAATTTATCAAGATTTATTTAGCTTGAAATTTTTTCAGAATTAAAGAATATTACGTTGCAACAGGGAGATTAAAATAAAGGAATTAAAGCTATACAACAGGGAGAACATCGGAACATAAAATCGGACCGAAGATGCGCATTATAGTAAAACGAGTGCTCATAATTTAAAGTGTAATGTTAAAATAAAATAAAAAAAAACAACAAGAAAATTCTCATCACATAGACAAAGAACATCTGCAATAAAAATTCCATCCGTCTACTCTAAAATTCTTTAAGAAAAGGAGATACATCCCGAAAGAATCAAAACAAAAGTCCTTTGATGTGGGAAGGGGTAGTAAATCTGTTTCTGCTATCTAATAAACTATGTGGGTAAATCGCCTGTTGTCTAACGAAGGTGAAATAGTCCGTGAGTCATAAAACTAGCATCCTTTAACTATCTGTGAGTTATAAGAACACTTTGCTATAAGTTGAGTAGATAAAATTATTTCGGTGACGTTTTATTATCTAAACATTAAAAAAAATTAATCGAGTAAAAAAAATAAAGAAACAACATTTATACACATGCAAATAATTTATTTATCAATGATATTTGTACAAAGATGAATATGTAAATTGATGTATATCTCTTTTTTTTTCCTCTCTCGCTCTCTCTCTCTCTTTTTTTTTTTTTTTTTTCTACATGTTAAGGTGTAAAATCTTCAGAGAAATTCTAACATATAATGATTAAAATTATCATTAAAAAGTCACTAACTATATAAATTAACTGTCATTTTCTTTTTTTTGTTGTTTTCAATATTTACAAGATGACAAAAATTAGAAACAAAATTGATACACGTAACGAAAGAAAAAAGTGTTTGCTTCTCTACGAATATAAAAAATAATGCTGATAATTTGCTTTATTTTCAGCATGCTACTTTGTTTTTTTTTTTCGTTATTTCTTGTTTTTATATTACTAACTCTGAAGGACGAAGTTTGAAGAGTTATCCATGTTTCGGACGTACTCTTCGGATTTGTTTTTTTTAATTATTATTGCTTGTACACGTCGTTTGTTTACACACTTATGTGTGTTATGTGCTACACTAATGTTTGTAGAAATATATATATGTTAAGGGTAGGTATTCTACCTACGAGAATGAAAATCTATCAACTAATTTTCGTGTTCATGGTCCATTGCTGAGCACTTATTATCGACGCAGTCTGTTATTGCTCATTCTTATTGCTCTTTTGTAAAGCTGTTTTAAGGATATATTTTTTGTTTTTTTTATAATTTGCTAGAGAAAATTTATAGGAACTACTATAAAATATTGCATTCTATCTATAGAAATAACAGGCGAAGTTTTAAATATATAACTATTAATTAATAAAAATGGGAATTTATTGCTTTCGTTGACTATTCGATGCGTCGTTCCTCAGTATTTAGGATGAAAAATGTTTACTTTTTACTTTACAATTTTTAGCCTTCTCTTCAGACTGGTTTATTGCACTAGAACCCAGCCAAATCTCCACGATTTTCGAGACTTCATCGCGGGAAATTTTTCTTTTTTTTAAAAATAAGAAGATAAAGATTTTTTTTTGTTCATTTTGTTGTTTTAAATCTTGCAGAACTGGTGTAATTGCAAGATTGTAAAGAGAGGTAGAATTATTGTTATACGCTCTTCTATTCATTATTGCTCGTTGGGTGAGATGGAATCTTTAAAACAAGACGATTCGTAATGTTTGTTCAGATAGGATTTAAGTGCGAATGATTTATTGCATCGCTGGCATCGAAAGTGTTTGAATGACGAATGTGTCTGCATATGGGCCCTTAAGTTGGAGCGATCCGCGAATGCTTTGCCACAGTGCGCACATCCGAATGGTTTCTCGCCTGTGTGTGACCTCATGTGTCCCTGTAAGAGCCAAGGCCTGGAGAAAGCCTTCCCGCATACGTTACACTTGTGGTTAAGGTTATGAGTCAAGACGTGCATGGATAGAGCAGGCATGCTAACGTACACTTTACCACAGGTGGGGCACTTTTTTGCCAATTGAGAATCGGGGCTTCGGTGGGTTTGTTTATGTCTGGACAGGTTTGACGAAGTAGCGTAGTGCTTACCACACTCGGTGCATGTGTACCGAGGTCTTTCGCTGTCTTGTACCCCGAGACCATTCCTTCTTCTAGATCGACCGTCACTTATGAAGAAAGCATCGTAAGTATAACTTACGGTAACGCCATTGGTGAAAACGTGAATTGGGTTGTTGCTGTCGTTTACGGAGTCAATAGGACTAGATGGATCTATCACGTGATTGCATATGGAGCCCCCATTTGCCATGTCTGGATGGTTCGGATAAGGTCCTTTGATAACTGAGTCTGTTTGATAGGTCTTGTTGCTAAGATCCAATTCT
>WUQG02416938.1:0-15597 GCA_011317285.2 Androctonus mauritanicus | reverse complement strand
CAGAATGAGAAACTTGAGCTGTGCTCATGTCAATTTTCTGCCCTTTTTCTGTTTAGATACGCATAAATTTCTTTCTGTTTTTTGCCAGATTTTCTGTATTTCTGCGCAGAAAAGTCTCGGTGTGTCCTAGGCTTAACTTAATTCTGAATCCCCTGGTTGGAAAGTTATAGTATTTCCACAAGGCAAGTTCAACCATTTGTACTATTGCAATATAATATAAACACTTGAGTTAGCACTCATATAAAATATAGTTACCTAATTTTCTAAAATTGCAATAGATTTTCAACATGTTTTCTATTTTTTATGCAGGAAACATAAGAAAATAGGACTTTATTCCATTCTTCTGCTTTAAAAATTTTAATTTTTCAATTAATTAATTTACTCATGATATAATAGAGAAACAATGTTAAGTGAGGCAATGTTTATTGTACATTAATTATTAAATTATAATGCATACAGAAAAATAATGTAAATTTTATTTAACTCTCCTACATAAATATATTTATTTATTTATAAAATTTGATATAAATATTACTATTATCACATGACTTGATTTATATTTTGGGTACAGGTATTTTATAGTGAAAATGTTATAATGGATAGTTTGGTAATAGATTATTATTAAAATTAATAAATGCAATTAAATAATTAATTTTAATGCTAACCTGATAATTAATTAATTGAATTATAAATTAATTCAATTAATTAATTATCAGGTTATAAAATTTTAAATATATTTTTTAATAATTGGTTTGAACATTTTCAAAATATATTTGCAAAAATTTTCAAAAAAAATTGAAGCATACTTCATTGGAAACTTAAATTTTCTTATTATACTTCACTTTACAGCACATCATTTATACGGGATGCTTCTCAATTATATTCCACGTTTTTATTTTATATCTGTAAAATAATACTTATAATAGATATATAAAACATAAATTAACACATAAATAGATTGGACTAGAGCCCTCTTGAAAAACTGGAAGTGTCAGATCTGGAATCAAACTTGGATCCTACAAAGTGATAAGCAAATGCTTTATCATGTGGTCATCTGACCAAGAATTTTTAGGCCTAATACTAATGTGCACATAATAATACTAAATATATTTTTAGGCTTTTATATATATATATATATATATATATATATATATATATTAGAAAATGAAAAAGCCTATGATTCATTTTTTATAACATTGATCTGAAATATAATTACTATGATAACAAGATATACCTGTGTATTGAAATTTAATATATATTCTCTTTATCATAATCAGACATCAAAATTATATTCTATTTTCTATCAAACATTTTGTAGCATATTATCCTCATTTTTTTATATTTTCTTTTAAATTATTTAAATTTGTAATTGATGAAACCCAGTTTATTTTGAATAAAGTTAAAAAAAAAATTAAATGTAATTAGCTCTGGTATAGATAGCTAGTGGAATTAGCTTATCAAAATTAGCAACTGCATATTCAGGAATATTGTGATGTTGCACCTTATTCTGTAAAAAATGTTTAATTTTTTTTCTGGCAATATGAAACATTAATCAAATCACTTTTTTATAGTTAAAATAACAGTTTAATAAGCAGAATTATCATCATGTAAATATTGCTGCAGTCTAATAATAAAAGTTACAGTTATTTTACTCGTGTTTAAAAAAAATTTTTTGTATTATTGTTTTCAGCAATGAGTTTAATATATCTATATATTTAATTTTTTCCATGTAGATTTTAGTCATCTAAAAATTTATTTGCAATCATTCTCTATTATGCTTAATATATCATGTATCTGTTTTGAAATTAATATTTTGGAGAATAATTTTTTAACTTTGTTTTATTAAAACCTTATACAAAGAACTATATGTAGAAATATTTAAGAAACTTTGGCCATTCTCTAGTTCTTTATTATTTAGAACAAGAAATGTGTGTTTCATTCTGTTAGAAGAATGCATTTTCTATGTTTCTTGTAAAAATTTTATAAATTATATTTGCTTATTGGAGTTTATGTGATTCAATTAGCACATAATGAATTATATCATATAAAGGAAATGAACTTTCACTGTAACAATATTTCATGATATCAGCAATATAGTAAGTTCATAAAAAATTAATTTAAGTTTTGATTAAAGATGAAATCTAAATGTAAATTTAAAAAAATTAATATTATATAACACATTTTTTTCAATCAAAGAATTGTTCTTAATTATAATATATTAAATGTTCTGAGATTTTTGTTTAATTGATAAATATTTATTTCAATTAACTGTTGTGATAAAATTTAGAAGTAACTTACTGATTAACTCTTTGAACATCTAATTTTTGCTATTCAGCCATAAGATTAATTTAGGATTTCCTTAGAACATATAATAATTAAAACTAAAGATTACTGATATACTAAAACACAGCCAGCATTGTGAAGCTCAAGGTTAATTAATATATATTTATATATTAAATTTTTAGCTGTTGCTATTATCGCTAGCTACTAAACTAATTATAGTTTAACTGTTATAATTAATAGTTAAATTATACTTTTTTATATTTGTAATTAAAAAATCATATATATTTTTTTACAGTAAGCATAATTACAACTAGACTGAAGAGGGCAAGTAGTCAAAATGTATTTCTAGGATACCAAGTTTTAAAAGATAGTTTATGAATTTTTATAATTTTTGTAATTGTTATATTGCATCTTTGGTATTGTCATTACAGTTGTGAAAAAAGTATAATAATAAAGTGGCAAAACTTCAAGAATAATCAAAAAGAATATTTTGTTAAATTTTATACTACCTAACTGTAAGATTAATTAATGAGATATGTATTTTATTTTGATTTTCACATTATTTTCTGAAAGATTTGTGAAAAAACAAATTCATGAGATATCCCAGAGCCAGCTCAACATACGATTGAGCAGAGCATCTACTCAGGGTACCAAAAGGCACTGACCCATTGTGTATTTTATTTTCATTATTATTGTAGTAAAGCACAATTAATTTTTATTCATAATTTAAACAGTTTTGATGGTGATCAGACTGGGCAGTTGCTCAGTCTGATCACCATCAAAACTGACGACTTGAGGGATGCAACAAAAATTTTCTCTTGGAGTGCTAAAAACTCTAGAGCCAGTACTAAGATATCCTATGAATTTGATGATTAAATTTATATCTTATATGTTATCATAGATATTAAAAATGTTAAAAAATTTTCATATAATATTTTTAAAAAATTATTCAAACTTACATAATTATTTAAACTATACAGCTAGTTCTCGACTTACGACCTATGCATCTTATGACCATTCGACTTTACGACCACAATCGTAAAGTCGAATATGAAGTCGATAATGTGAATTTATATTATAAATTCACATTATTGTACAGTGTACATATAGCCTACTCAACTTACGACCAAATCATGTTACGACCGGTCTGTCGGAACCAATCGTGGTGGTAAGTCGAGAACTAGCTGTACAGTATATTAATAGCATGTCCTTCATAAAATTTAACTTTAATTTGCTCACAGATGAATTATTAGGTTTTTTTTGGTTTGAAATTTTTATTTTGATTATTATTTTTTTATTTTAGTTTTTTATTTTGATGTCATTCATGCTGATAAACGTGAAAAATTGAAGAACCTGTTACAGTCTGAAACAGAGGAAGAAAGCAGGTTTTGAAGTTTTTCTTACAAAATGAAAATATTTAAAATATGTATGAATTTTAATATTTTGTTTCTCTACAATAGCCTAATGTTTACTGTTGTTAGTGAACCACCTGAAGACCGTCAAGACATGGATTGTGAAGATGTTGGTTATTCTTTTTTTAATTTAAAAGAGGTATTATATTTTAATATTTAATTAATTAGATATATCATTATTAAATTTACATTAAAATAATTTTTGAATAATTAGATATTAATGAAAGAAGAAGATTTTATTGATCATGAAATCAAAAGTAAGTTTTGAATATAATAATTTTTATTATAATTTAATAAATATTGTGAGATATTTTGTTTCATCTTATTACAAGAAAATAATTTGAAAATTTAAATTATATTGAACTTTTTTAACAGTTGTCGATGCAAATGAACAAAATACTGTGATAGGAACACTCACCATAACAATTGAAGCCTTCAGGACTTTCAAGACCATCCTAGATGAAAACTGATCTAGTCATTTGTTTGTTAATTGTAATCTTGTTTGTATAGTGTTATGACTATATAGAAAATTCTATATTTACTAAATGCTCAATTGTGAAACACCTCATTAATTTTCATATGTAGAAATATATTTGTAATAGATGGGCCTATAAGAAAATATGTGCCAAGTCATACATCATCATGTCAGAATCAAAATTATATGAATCATCAGATAATTTTCTGCTGAAAGCAAAATAATCGTTAATATATTTTGTGTACAATATTAAATATTAGTACTTAGTTTTTATAATAATTTTTTAAATGCAATTTGTAAAAAAAATTTTCAAATACATATATATGTGATGATTGTAATGTTTTTATAAATTATCTGATATAATTATATAGCAGTATAATAGATTTTAATTCATGATATAATGGAGGAAATTTTTACTTTGAATTTGCAACAACGAAAAAACAAAGTTAAATTCTTCATTTTTGTGATATTTTGCTAAGAAAGGAATTACAATACAGGTTTATTTGTACAAATACAATGCATGTATAAAATATATTATATATATTGTAAAATTATCATCAATGTTGAATAGATAAAATATATTGTTTTTGATATCAGTTTCCAATAGTGTACATTAGAAAATATGTAACTTAAAAACATTTACTAAATTATTGTTCTTATTAAATGCATAGCCATTGAATAGTACTAAGCATATCTATTTACTATTGATTACTAATTTCTAATTTTGATTATTATTTTTAAAGTATTCAGGAGAAAATTATGAGAAATAATTATCAAAAGGCTTAAATATTATGATTATCATTTTCATTAAATAATGATTTGAGATTCATTTATGTATTTAAATATATAAATAATTCATATTTAACATTTGTATCTGTCTATAGTTTATATAAACTTTGTTTAACTAAATTTTCTATTTTACATTTGAATATAAAAGATTTTTATGTTCTGTTTGCATGTTTGAATATGTTTATGTTCAACATGTTAAAATGTTTTGTTTAAATTATGTTTAAATTTTTATTGTAGAAAATTATTACAGAAAAAGTTATGAATGCTTTCAAATATATTTATGTTATTAATATTTTTTTAAACAAACTTTTAATATTAAATTCTTTATTAAATTGATGATGAAAATTTTAGATTAGTTTATCATCTACAGTTTCACAATCATTCAGTTTAGTCATGCTTATATCTTTATATGTATAAATGTCTATACAAATGTTTCACCAAATGTGTACTACAAAGTACAAGTTTTTCTATTACATTTGATTTTTCTCAAAGCCAACTTTTTAAATCAAATTTTTATATATAAATTACTTATTCAAAAAATAGGTAAAAATTATATATGATATTTCAAAAAAAAAAAAAAAAAATGTTTTTTTATATTTTAAATTAAGTTAATCTAAAGATATATTCAGTTTTTAAGCTGTTGCATTTAAATAAAATTACATTTTGATTGAAAATTAAAAGTACTTGTTTTTTATTATGTTCTGAATTCTAACATAAAAAGAATTACAAATTTTAAATAAGAAAATTCTTATGTTTAGTTTCAAAACTATCTAGATAAAATTACACTGGTGGGAGTTTCAGATATAGATACATTACTGCTGTTAAATTTATACTGTTCAAGAATGAAAGCATAATTTTGTGCAATATGCTCTATTTTTATTTTATTGATATAAAATCAAGTGGATGAAGCCAAAACCAAGTTTATATTAAAAAAAATATGTTACAATAAAATTAAGTAAAGCTATACTTTCAATTACTTACAAACATTTTATCTTTGATATACATATATCAATTAAAAATAATTAACTTGTTAAAAAATGAGCAAATAAGAAAGAAATAAAAACTTACATTAATATATATTTATATGAAATTAAATTTTTTAAGAAATTGTATAGGCCTATGTTTATTTATTAAATTAATATCGTTTGAAGACATGTACTGCTGTGCTTAATAAATGCCAGATGATTTCACAAGAGAGAGAGAAATATTTTAATATTTTATTAACTTACATATTGAATATACAATATAGTACGTTATAAATTTAGTATCTCTATCAAGAAACAAAACATGATTTAAAAGTTCCTTTACTTAATCTTCGCTGACGTCAACTTCCTTTCATAATAGTTTTAAGTTTAAATTTCAGATTTAATAATGCTTGTTTAAATTTCAGATTTAAACAAGCATTATTAACAGTACCAAAGGTTACCTTTCCTAACATTCAAACTAGAAATGTTTAGACTGTGCATCGACCATGACTAATTATCATCCGATTCAAAAGCAAAAGTATTGAAATTTTCGAATTTTTAAGACTAAAATCTAATAATGCAAAATAAAAGTTATAAATACAATAAAATAGTTATATATATCCAATACTTTTAAAGGAAATGTTAATTATTTAACAAAACGAAGCAGTGGATCGTGTCACATGCTAAACAAATAAGAGTCATTGTGCTATCTAAATTGTAAATCTGGTCACTGAACTTTAATACTTAGAGAAAGTATTTGAAAATTGGATATATACGATTTTTTTTTAATCCTTCTATATTTGATTTATTCCACAAAACTAACCTCAATTGTATCATTCCTGAATAAAACTACGGAAATTAAGATGACTACCGGAATTTAACTGCGAAGATGACTACATTCCGATTGGTCCATTTTTAAAAAACGACTTATCGATCTATTAAACTTAAGTAAAATTTGTAGATGTAAATTACGTTTCGAAATAACTCTTTACATCCGACTTTCTTTGATAACAATTTTAACCATGTTTGATATGATGTCAATCATTGTTTAATAGTAGCACGCCGTAGTATGCAATTTTTTTTTTTTTTTTTACTCTTTAAACCAAATACGCTTTTAAATATTCGATTTATTGAATTAGCAGATGCTTTACATTTAGATTTTTAATAAAATTCATAATATAATGTTAAAAAATTAGTGCTATAAACGTATAACTATACACTGTAAAAGTCACTAACACACACCGTTAGCAATTGTTTATTGTACATCCGGGTCGCTAGAAGAATGGTAGCGCATGCTCAAACACTCATCTACTGGACTTAGACTGTTTTTGTGGTCGCCATCGATTCCGACAATAAGGATAGGGAATGAATTCGTTCGGAGAAGAATTTTATTCGCAGTTGGAGGTAAGTAAAATGTTTTTAGGCATTAGACGTTATCAATTCACACATAGAAAGTAATTATGTTCAATTTGGGTATGCAGAAATTGTATTAAGAATGGATTAAAGTGAACCAATGACCGGTTTCAGACCGATATCATGGCGACAACTGGAAAATTTTCTAAGTTCAAACCTGTAGTTATATATGGATTTTATAAACATTATAATTGATTACTTTTTCTCGAAATCTCGACATGTCTGACACTGAAATTTCAAAACAATACGTAAGATTTCATTTTAGAAATTAATGATATTGAAATAACCATATTTTGATCAAGAAACTGCCTTTGTTTTCTTATATACATACAAATATTTTATTTTTTCAGGGGAGTCCTCAACTCGTCCATACTTCAACCGGGGCCCAGCATGGTAAATGAAAATTTTTTTTCTTTTTTAATATATATTTATATCTACATATCTGGAAACAATTAAAAAATTGTGTTAATTATTTTTTTGTTTAATTAATAATATATGCATATTAAAAAATTATCTTGCATTATTGCATGTGTTGCATTTCCTTATTTTCTTTAGATTTGAGATAATGCTTAAGCATATTGATACATATAAGAAATGGATTAAGATAGTTTCAATATTTTTAACTGATTGATTAAAATATTATAAACTATTCTAGTTTAGAAATAAAAAAAACGGTTTAATTTTTTTAAGATGTTTGTAATTTCTTTCTAGTTAAAATTAATATTTTATGTTAATTTCATCTTTAAAGAAAAAATGACTGAAAAAATATATTTCAAGAAATTGATATAATTTTATATTATATACAAAGGAGTTTTTGTTCATATGTTAGGTCATAAATATGGTTTGATAAAAATGATTTTCTCTTGCCAATTCTTATTTACATGGTTATTTAAAATTAAAAAAAATTTTTTTATGAAAAATCTGTAAAGCTATATGGGTGCTATATGCAATATTAAAACAATTTTGATAAGTTTTTATATGTAACATTAGGCTCAAGTTAATGAGCAAAACCAATTTATGATAACTTATCTGACTAGTTTATGTAATCTGATCTGTTTGAATTCAGTAAAATTGATAAATCTATTAATAATTAAAAGTTATTTTTTTTTTCCTGTTATTATGTTTTTGTATGTAAAAATAGTTATACTTATACATATAGAAAAATATAGAATAATTATACATATATAAATACATATAATTATACATTGCTTTTATTTGTATACATATAATAATCTTTTAAAATATATTATAATAATATGAATCAAAATATAGAAGTATCATGCAGTTTAATAACAGGAAGTAGTAATATAAAAATATATAGTAGGTCCCTGATTTACACAGTTAAGAGTTATATGATTCAGAGATAAGCAAAAGTACAAATATTATTATTTGTATTGCATTTTCATAAAATGTAAATGAAAAGTTATTAAACAATTTACTTTTCTTGAAACTACCATTTATGCTCTTAAATTTTCTTATCTATGCTTAAAAGTTTGCTTATAAATTTCATTTAGCTGTTCTATTTATTAATGCATCCACTCATGTAAAAGTATATTGAATTTAAGCATTGTTGGTTCTTACATGGAAATTTTTGGAATAAATTAACTATGTAAGTTGAGAATCTACTGTGCCATGAAATTTATTTCTGAGAAAAATAATTTAAACTTGCCATTTATAGTGGTGTTATTCAAATTTAAAATATATGATGTAATTTCTATATGTCGACAATTTCATAAAAATGGTATAGATTTTAGATTATTATAAACTGAATAAACTTTGCAAAAGAATTGCATATCTACAAAATTTGGTTTCTGAGATATACTTTTTTAGAATGATTCATTAACACTATGGAATTACTAATTTTTACTTTTAAAGCGTGATGAGAGTATTATTGTTTAAATCATTAAAATCATTAATCATCAAGTTTATATGCATCATTCTATAAAATTTTAGTAAATATGTTCTAAAAAAATTTGTACTAAAATAATATTTCAGAATTATAATTTTTAACATAGTAAGAGAGACTCATCTTTAAAGTAAGAGTGTAGAATCCATGTTCAAATAATATACAAATGCTCCAGTTTGAATAAATTGAATGTTAATGTTCTATCATTAGAGAGAATATACTCGTGTTTTTTTTGTTCACGATGATTATTTTGCATTTTTTAATTACTCAACAAAATCAATAGAATCTATAAGCAATAATACATAAATATTTGATGTAGACCACTGTCCTATTGTCTTACAGTGAACAGAAATTTTAAACTGGTATAAATTTTTATAACTTTTTTAAAAAACCCCTGTTCTCTAGCAGTATTTTTGATATATTTATATATACAGCTCCTGTAACAGGTTGTGGCATGAGTGTGCAAAAGCAGACATTAGGTGCTATCATATGAAGTTGAAAAAATAGTAGTAAAAAGTTTTTGTCTATACAAAAACTTTTTACTACTAGAATAGATATGATGTTTACTAGAATAGTAGTACTATTCTAGTAAGCATCATATTCTTTATGTAAGCATCATATAATAGTGTTTTTTGTATGAATATTGTAATGCTGTTTCCCTCTAAAATGATTCAATTTTTAACTGTTTATTTTAAAAGCCTATAAGAATTTATGAAAAACTTTTTAAAAACAAATTCAATTTTAAAAAAATTTTTAAAAACTATGCACATTCTAAAAGTTGTATTCTGTTTAAATCATTTGTTAAAAAAAGAGTATATATACTGATGAGGGTCTTATAGTAAAGCTGAATATATTTTTAAAATATTTCCTGTTACAGGAATTATATATCTATCAAAAATAATTTTTTTTTTATCTTCCTCATTATTATTATTATTTTGGGGTACAACAGTGTGGGCACGGAATAACTCCGGAGTAAAGTGCTATGTTGGACAAGAGTCAAGACATAGCTACTTGTGATGTTTAGTTGTGTGTTAACTGTCTGTGTCAGTTAGTTAACACAAAACTAAACTTTCTTACTATATTGCATGTATTGAATAGTGATGCCTTTTGTAGTGTTATGTACTGTATGTCTTGGGATGTAGATCTAGTATTTTGAGGCTTTTGTGCAGTGTGTGAGAAATTACTCCTGTAGCAGATAGAATGATGGGTATACACCTTGACTACCTTTTGCATTCCCAAAGATGCTTAATTTCTTGTGAGAGTTCTGTGTATTTGCTAATATTTTTTGGGTAAATGCATCCTGGATGTTGTTTGTGTATTGAGATGTCTATAATGTAAGTAACTTTGTTTTGCTTGTTTATGAGAGTGATGTCTGATCTGTTGTGATGTATGGTTTTTGTCTGTTAAGTTTGTTCTGTCATAGTACATCTTGTGTGTTGAGTTTTCTAAGATTGTGTCTGATTTGTATTTGTAATATGGTGTGAGTGTGTTTATTAATTTGTGTTTGGTTGCAAGCTTTTGGTGTATTGTTTGCTACTTAGTTGTGTCTGTGCAGGTAATCTGTTTGTGCAAGTAGCTTGCAACCTGACATTAATGTGTTGAATCGTTTCAGGTGCTATGTGGCATTTCCTACAAGTGTCGTTTGTTAATGTGTTGTCCTTCAGTATGTATTTTCTGTAGTTTTTTATGTTTATTACCTGGTCTTGTATTGCTATTATAAACCCTTCTGTTTCTGTAAACAGATCCCCTTTGACTAACCAGCTGTTTGACGCTTTGGTGTCTATAAAGTGTTTCTGAAGGTCATGCAGGTGTCTGTCTTGGTATTATTATTATTATTATTATTATTATGCACTTTTTCAAATCACTAAGATTAGGATTATTATTATTTAGAAAAAGATATTTTTTTACTTACAGGTTCTAAATCCATAAACCATTTATGTTTTGAAGCATTTGGAGTTAATCCTTTCACTGCACTTAAATATGAAGGGTCAGCCAAGTAAAAATGAGGATAAGAAAGAACAACAGGTGCTCCTTCAAATTAAATTAATATATTAAATAAATTGTGAATAAAATATTTTTTAAAAATATGAATGGATAATAAAAATATAAATACCAAATTGGCATGGGCTAATGTCCATAGCTCCTGAAGGCAGGTTTTTCCCAACATTAAAACAAGCATTAGCTGGATTTTCTGTTGCATTTTGTAATACCGAAATTCCTGCTTCAAAACGTTTAGATGGTATTTTAAATAATTCTGAATCTTCTTTATAATTTAAATACCAAGATCTATATAAAATAATTTAAAAAATAAATATAATTAATCTTAAGATAAACATTAAATAAAATTAATTACACAATAACACTGTCACTTAGAAAATTTACAAATAACACAACAGAAAAGAACTTTCTATAGACTATTAATAAAGTATGTTTTATATTTTCAAAGTATATGTTTGTTAATTTTATATTTATTGTAAATTATTATATAAAGTTATTTTATTGTAAAATATGTTTATTATTTTATATTTATTAATTTTATTTATGTATTCAATTTTATTAACTTTATGTTTATATTTATTAATAAAATACATAGAATGGACAATGGAAAAATACTTTCTATAAAGTGAAAAAATATAAGATAATTTTATTAATAAATCACCTTATATTTTATTTTTCCACTTTATAAAAAGTGTTTATCTACTGTGCATTATCTGGAAAATTTTGTAAGTGACAATGTTAAGATTGATTCTCACTAGTGTTGAACCATGGCAAAAAATATGCATGCAATGAAAGCAATGCAATTTTGATGTCATACCATACTATAAAAATCACTATTATTCAGAGTCTAGATGGATTCAGCTTTTCTGAGACAGTAAAATCTGTTGAGATAACATTCACCAATAAAATCAATGCATTTTGTGATGCTGAATTATTGGCAGCTTTTGAGTCAAGATGGCAGGATGTTTGGATAACATTATGCTAGTGGAAGCAATTTGGCAATATCCATTTTTATATAATATAAAGAATGAACATTATAAAGACAATATGTTAATGCAATCCAATGTTTCTCTTCCTCAATTCTGTTTCAGTTCCCTCATTTACTGCAGCTGTTAACATCATTTCATAAAGAATGAGTGCCTTTTGTTGCTTAGTGTCCAATTTGTTTTACACAAAATGAATCATGAGGCTAATAAATAAGTATAAAATAAGCACTATAAAGCAGTCGTAAAAACAAACATTCAAATTTTTAATAAGCAAACGTTTTTGATGCAAATAGTATCATCTTCAGGCACAGAAAACAATACAAAAGTTTTTAAATTACAGGATATTTTGTTCTAAGAACAATTAGTAGTTACTATGGTTACAGAATATCAACTATTACCAAGAGAGCATAGCTTTAAATATATACAACGGTCGATATTAAAACATGGGAAGTTAAAACAAGACTTAAAGTTAAATAAAATAAAATAATAAAAATAATAAAATTAAAATAAAATAAATAAGATTAAACTAAAAATAGACTATTCTTTAAGAAATAAATAAACTATTTATAAACACATGTAGCAGATATTATTTAAAATGGCTGCTTTAAGTTCAGTTACGTTTCAGGTTATTATATCGCTTTACTTAGGAGGTACTTCCATGGGTGTGGTAATTCTTGAGAAGGATGGACATTTAGGAGTTTTTCATATTTCCCATTAGTGTAAATTTCCATAGCTTCTGCTAAGATGGCATGTTAACATGCCATCCTAGCAGAAGCTATGGAAATTTACACTAATGAAAATAGTTTAATTTCTTTCAGAAAAAAATTTAGAACAATGAAGAGAATGGACTTTCATCATTAATATGGAACGACTCAGTATTCTTATTAAATCTATTTTGCTAATAAGCTTTGATTAAAAATTATAATGAATTCAATTACATAGATACTTTCAGATAATAATATATTTAAATTTTAAACACCTATGATTAAATTGATTATTAATTTCATGAGTTTATATTACATATATTCATAAATAATTTAATGAGTTTTATTTATATCTCTACTAAGCCATTTATTTTCATAGCACAATATAAACAATGATATTTAACTGATATTAACTGTCATATTCTCAAAGATTTTCATTCATATTCCTGTATTGTACATTTAAATTTATATTTCAAATAATTTGAGAACAACTTTATTAATCAGGTATATATGATATATATATAAAGTAATATTTTCAATATTTACTGAATTTTTAAATATTTAAGAAAAATCTTAATATATCCATTACAATGCAAAATATTTATACTAATATTTTGTAAAGTCATATTTATTTAAATTTATGAATTAATATTGTAAGTTAAAGGAAAAACAAATAACAGTTATATTTTGTTATTTTACATATGTACAGCACAGAAAACAGCAAACACTAATATAATATAATATTTTGTTTGATTTTGTAAGTGATGATGAAAATTTAAAAAATCAAAATTATAGTATATAACAAGAATAAAAACTGTTAAAATAACTATTATTCAGAATACTATTAATACATCATTTTCTTAATCAGTAATACATATAGACTTAATTTTTCAAAAAAATCAGAGCTTAACCTAATAAAACTTATTATTTTCTCTTAATATAAAAAACCAGAACAATTAAGTATCTTTTTTTTTAAATTTAAATAAAATTAAAAGATCTGAATAATAAAATAAAATATATCATCTTAAATAACAATAAATTATTCAGATAATGCAAAAAATAGTTAAAAATATTTGAAATATTGTTATTTTTATACTAGTATCATTATATTTTTTATCAAAAAATGAAATAATTATAAATTAAATTAGTATTAATTTGCATATGCATTCATATTTTAGCATTAGAACTATATACTTATGAATTACAATTTAATATGTTTTCTAATATTGAACTGATCAAGAAAATTTATAGGATAAAATTGTTTATATTTTTCTCTTTATAGTTAAAAAAATAGTCTTCACATTCAAAAATAATTTTAAATAACAATTTTTACATTAATTATGTAAAAACATTAATAATAATGAAAATGATGGTTTATAAAATAAACAGAAGCATAAAAGAAAGTATTGTAATTATAAACAGTTTTATTTTTCTTTGGTAGTAAATAGCAAAAGAAAAATTTTTCATATGACTAAATTTCAATATTCATTTATTTTTTTTATATGAAAAAGTAATTAATATTAATAAATAGATGCAAAAGTCTTAGAAAACTTCATTAATTAAAAAATTACAGAAATAAACATAATTTTAAGATAATTTGTAAAAATTGTTTTTAATGAGTATTTGCAAGATTCATTTGATTAAAAAAATTAATTAGTTTGTATGAGAAGAATAAAATATAGAAAAATGAAAGGATTAATCTTAATTTACAAAAAATATAATTAGAAAAAAAAACAGAAATAATATTTATTTTCACAAAAAAAATTGAATGACAAGTTTTATGATCAACAAGTAAATTTTTTTTCAATATATTCCATTTTAATAAAATTAATCTTTCACTTTATAAAAATATTTATGGAGAACTAAATGGTAGTGGTAAGAAAATTTCAGGAGAAAGAAACTCTTAAACATACAGAGTGAGAAAATTACCAATATATTCCATTAAAATAGTGAAAACAAAGTTAAAAGCAGACAATTCTAGAGGAATTAATTTTCATTTTATTTCTTTATCATCCTTAATTTCTCTTATGCAGTTTTATTTCTTTATCATGCTTTATTTCTCTTAAATGCATTTTAGTAAGACTAGTTCTCTAAAATTGTATCTGTTTTTAGCTTTCTTTCCACCACTTTAGTTGAATGCAATTTTCTCACTCCATTCATTTAGAAGTTTGAATTTAATAATTATAATACTTCCATTACATGAAATAATATATTTATAGAAACAGTTTTGATTCAAATAAATAGAATATCAAAAAATCTATACAATAAAATATTATTTAAAATTAATTTCATAAGTAAATATTGCTAAATACATTATATCATGATTTAAACTAGCAATTATAGATTCTCTCATGTTACATTCCATCAATCTTATATATTGCAAAAAATCTGAACAACACTAATACAAATGGAATATCTACTGTATATAAATCTGGAAATATTAATTTTGGTTAAAATTATAAATAATGAAATAAAATACAAGTGGTACTTTTTATTAGTAGAAAATTTTTAATTAGTAATTTTAGTAAGACTAGTTCTCTAAAATTGTATCTGTTTTTAGCTTTCCTTCCATCACTTTAGTTGAAAAAAATTTTAGGTACTGCATCAGATTTCTGTGATGAAATTTTAGTAATGTTCTATATATGAATAAAAACAAATATTTTATA